>PVPY01000385.1:0-10040 GCA_002982035.1 Fusarium algeriense | reverse complement strand
GGTAACTAGCGTATTCGAGTGTTGCTCCGAGCTTCTGTCGCGAAGTAAAGCCCTTGGTGCCCAGGATCTTCATGTAGAAGTTATCTGCGTTTGGATAAGCAATTTCACAATCCTCTTCGCGGGGTGCATGGGGTTGGCCTGGGGGAATCGGCGTAGGTCTGGGATTTGAGGGTCCAATGACAAATTCGGGGGGTGAAATGAGGTTGCGAGAAAGGTCGCGAACCCAGCCGTCAACGTGCTCTGCGCCTTTGGCAGCGAGCATAATAGCCTCAAAGTATCCTCTCCTCCATTCCTCGCTCTTGCCAGAGATGTCGCAGGGATTAAATTCCCCAGGAATCTCCGCTTCAGGATCGACTCTATCCGTAAGTTTCGTTACGCCTTGGCCATCAACCTTTGGATCCTCCAATCTCAACACTAATCCTCGAGCCAGCTCGAACGACCAAGGCCAATTGACTTCGCCATTTTTCGGGTTCTTGCTGTTATTTGAGTCCCTTAAGAACTTCCTTGTCATCCATCCCCATTCGTGTGGCGTGGGGTATTCCTGCTCCAGCTTTTCTTCATTGACAAAGAACAAAATGACGCCGACACAAGCTAATAGACCCCAGAACGAAGCAGTGTACCGTACTGCCAGCTTAGCCTCGTGCTTCAGCCATTGTCTCCTCTCAGTGGTGAAGTTTCTAACGCCGTTGGTGGTTACTGGAATCGCGAGAAAGGGGAGGTTCGGTCTTGAATTGGTGGCGAGTTGTGTGCAGTGTGTGAAGGTTCGGAGGCATGGCACTCGGGTACGAAGCGTTGGTGTTCTGGGTGTAAGAACCGGGATATGACGGCCAACGAGCCGGTGACGCATCGCGCCGACGTATTTATTGATCGCGTATCTCGTCTATTTCGATGTGATCACAGATAAGCTGATATCAGTTACAGATTTTCGTCAAAATGATAGCATCTCAAGTCGTTGGATGATGAGGAGCTGATGTAGGTGATAGGAAAATTGAGCCAATTGGATCTACAAATTGCTGACTAAGACATCAATCTCTGCCAAGACTTTGAAAATCTGGAGCCTCTGCTTGATGAGCACATCTTCAAGATTTCCTGTTGGTGAGAGAGCAAGGGATAATTTTTTACTTTCGTTATATCATGGTTTAAAATGTCTTCCTTCCTATCCTCGGACACGTTTTCGAACCCCAGATTCCAGCTTTTTGCTGCCGCTGTTTTCTCAGCAGCTACTACCGCCTCTCTGCTCCTTGGCTATCAAGCATTGGAGCGAGAAGAGAGAGTATATGAACTCAAGAACTCAATCCCTGCCGATGACCCCGATATTCAACCTGTAAGAAGCCCTCATTCTCTCTAAAAACGTGATTGCTAACTTACTGCAGTTAAATAACTTTGGCGGCTCATCAGCACCACCAGTTGACAAGGAGGATGCAAGAAATCAAGCTCTAGCCCGTCGAGCACAGGCTGGCGACTTCGATGAAGAGCTAATTCTCGAACAATTGGCGAGGAACCGGGTATTCTTGACAGATGAGGGTCTTGATAAGCTACGGAACTCGTTCGTCATCGTGGTTGGCTGTGGAGGTGTCGGTTCTCACTGCACAGCAGCTCTTGCTCGTTCTGGTGTGTCGAAGATTCGATTGATAGACTTTGATCAAGTGACTTTGAGCTCACTCAACCGACATGCGGTCGCTACGCTGGCCGACGTTGGCATTCCCAAGGTCCAGTGCTTGGAAAGGCGCTTGATTGCCATTGCGCCATGGGTAAAATTTGATCTGCGACAGGAGCAGTTCAATGAAGGTGTTGCAGAGCGTTTGCTTCGCCCCTGGAGCGAAGATGGACGTGCTCCTGATTTCGTTATCGACGCAATCGACAACATAGAGACCAAGGTATCACTTCTCGAATATTGCTACAAGAACAACCTGCCAGTCATCTCTGCCATGGGCGCAGGGTGTAAAAGCGATCCTACACGAATCATTGTGGGAGATATTGGGGCTAGTAAGGATGATGGGCTTTCAAGGGCAACACGAAGGAAGCTGAAGCTGAAGGGTATCACGAGCGGCATCCCAGTTATCTACTCTACCGAAACATCAGGTGTTGGTAAAGCTGAGCTACTGCCTCTACCGGAAGAGGAGTTTCAAAAAGGCTCCGTTGGCGACCTCGCTGCTATGCCTAATTTCCGTGTTCGTATTCTCCCTGTACTTGGTACCATGCCAGCTATTTTTGGCCTCACAGTCGCAAACCACGTCATTCTGAGCATCACAGGGTATCCTCTGGATTATGTACCGGCCAAGGGCCGCGACAAGATGTACGAGGGCATGCTGGCAACATTGCAGAGCTATGAGGAGAAGCTGGCACGCTTGGGTAATGAGGGCGACCAAATAGGTCTGAAAGTGCCCATCACTGTTGGTGATGTGGCTTTCCTTTCCGAAGAGCTCTATAACGGCCGAAGCGCTATTACTGGTATCCCGACAAAGCTGGTCCTTATTCGGTGGCAGAAGCCTAACGGCCCGAGCATCACAACATTGGGTGAGGGTAAAGGCATACAGAAGTGTTCCACAGTGAAGCTTCACGATCTGGTATTGATGACTAAAGAGGAAGCAACTCGACATGAGAAGGAGATCTTTAAGGGTGGAAAGTCTCTTGAAGATATCTATGACGCGGAGACAATTACGCGGGTAGAGGAGAAGAGAAACACGGCTGAAAAGTACGAGGCGTTCCGTTCATGAAAAGGGGGGCTGGGCGGGTGGTTGATATATGCTAGATCTGGGTAAAAGATGTTTCGAGGTGTACGATCACATCAAACGATGACTCCTGGGCGGCTGGGGAATTCTTCACTGTACGTTTTACGAATTGATGGGCATTTAGATGAAGACTTCACGATTTCCTTTCCTTTACCCTAAACTCACTGACACGAAGGCCTCTTCGCGGAACATCCAAGACTATGCCAACGCCGAGGGGTGATTGCACACCTTTCTCGATTTTCCACGGATCTGATCGGCATGTACAATGATCCTTGTGTTTGTATATAAATGGCAGTCCAAGTGTACAGCATCTGCCCTGACCAGTATTGTCTGGATGAAGCCTATTCTTGCTGATACAGACTGTCATTCCCCTCGATTCATTGTGCATATAAAGAAGCTTGAGTCCAAATCATAGACTGATTGACTCTCATAACCACAGGGCTCTGTTCTTTACTCGAAGGCGGCTACGATCACTCGTGGTTTAACAATATTGCAGTGAATAGGACGGCTTCGACCAGATCATGGTATTCGCCCTACCTTGCGAGGATCAACAAGACAAGCAGAAAAAGCACATCCAATTTCCACATGGTGATCCAATGATCTGACGCCAAGTCAAATGCCCTGCGTGTTCCCAAAAACCTGTGATGATGGCGTGGCTAGTATCGGGCATCCAAGTCTTGGACGTATCATATCAATGTGATACTATTTCAAAGGTGGTTTGACTGATTGCATATTTGACAGCCCTCTTTATGCTGTTGATCACTTGGGCTGATCTTGTAATTTCGGTGTGAAAGTTGGTATCAGGCCTCATATCATCAGGTTCGCCAGCATTGATCATCTTCGCAGCACATGTGTGTAGGATTGCGACCATGGCGTAGGATTTATCCGCGCGCCAAGTGAATTCATGTGAACGCAACGCAATACTGATATGCAAGTCCAGTGTCGCATGTTAATAGAGTTGAATGTGAATAAGCAACATGATCACATAGCCGCTCGACTGTAATTGGTCTTGCTCGCTGTGACTCCGACCTTTTTCCAGCCTGGACCTCTTTGAAACTGAGCTGGGTTCCGTTTGCCTTGAAGTTAATATCCTTGACAGCGCCCGTCGGTATGCCTCTCTCGTCACCCTCGCAGAATTTACACTTTACGTGAATCTACAACGCAAACAACCGAGCACCACCAACACTTTCGTCATATTCCCAGCTGTTTTCAAAGTACCAATCCCTCTCACCGCGCTTTTCACTCTTTTCTCAAAGTCATTTTTGGTCTTCTTGATAGGCTCAAAAGCCCCACGAAGTTTGCCTTTTAAAGCTTACCAACCCTGCTCCGATTCCCGGCAGGCAAAATCTAGGCTGGCTGCATAATTGTCTCCAGACGCAAACGCCATTCAAGCACCTTGGAACTATTTGGATCTCCTATACAGGGATTAAGGGTGCCTGTGAATCTCAGAAGCTGTGATGCGGAGGTCGTTTGCCAGACCGCTTTTGTCATCGTTGATCAGCGTGTAAGAGGCTTCAAGCAAGCCAATGGCGGATGACATGATGTGAATGTACTAGCGCCTGTTGCCGTCCTAGCGGTTCCATATTGACAGCTTGTGTCGTGATTGAGCGAATGTATTACATAGACTGGTAGAACTGCAGGTATCAAAAAGCAAATATCGCGTAAGCTAACCTCTCGCGTAGGGCTAGGCGACGAGAATGTGAAAACTCACAAGAGACAACAAGGTCTATCGTATATTCATCAACCTATTCTAACGCCTGCTTCCGATGCAGGCTCAAGAAACAGCCCAAGCAGTCGCCTTATGATAAAGGTATGGATATGGTGTTTGAAAGTGCTATTATAAAAGTGATTAACCGACGGGAGGGAACGATAGCCGACAATAATGCATGGGGCACAAAAGTGCAGCAAAAAGATATCTAAATCGGGTAATGAAAAGAGACGCAAAAAAGATAAACTTGTACTGGCTTGTGAGATGAAAAGCAGGTTATGAAGACTTGACAATCGTGGGTGAGGTTGATGAAGTTGTGCAAGAACGTTGCACACTTCCCGTATCCCAGGAACAATAAAGAGAGGATTAAAATCTCAGGAGGAGAAAAGAGAAAAGAGGCTTTGTGACGTCTTTATGAGAGAATACACAGGGCGTATTGCATTCCCAACCTGGTAGCACAACATAGAACTGTGCAGTGGGAACAATGAGGACTGCTGCATTGAGGACAAGGATATATAAGTGCAATAGACCCGTGGTGATACCTCCACCCATTACGTGCAGATGAGGCCCAATATATGCAGTTAGCCAGCCCTGCGGCTCTATTAGTGGATTAAGGGTTTCAATTCGCGTTTGTGTCACGGGGGGTACAACAAGAGATCACGACGGCCGACACTCGTGGTTTACATGGAAATGCCGTGCAACTCACGAATTATCGAAATGAAGCCAAGTATGTGTTTAACGTAGGAGGCAATCGATGCAGATATTCGGCACTCTTGGATTCCACAACACGAAACACCACATGATGTTGAAAATCTCTGGAGTCATCAGATCGAAGAACTGCCCATTGATGGACTTATGACATAAAGCCTCCGATTCAGGGTGTTATCGTGCTTGCACATCTCTTTCAGCTCTTAAGCCATGTTTGCCTGGTTCGGTGATACCGACGTGATTCAGGCATGACTGAGGAGAATGTCAGCAGCCCGTGAATAGAATAAATATTCTTTGCGACAAGGCACCCTGATCACTTAGCGTTTCGTCCACCCATATGACACCTTTCACGTGTTGAGTAGATAGATGGTGCACCAAAGCCATCACCTAGTACATTTTCACTCAGCCGACCGTGCCATCTCTGTCTGTGCTACGATGTGTGTAAGCTTTACGGGGTACAGTGAGGCTCAACTAGATCGCGGACCGCCGGACTGGAGTCGAGGCATCAAGGCGCCTAGGGGGTGTCTGACTTCTGGGACCTGCGTCAAGAAGGACCAATGACGATCACTCTGGAACCCATTCCAGGTCAATACCAAAGCTCTTATAATCTCCTATTGCGTGCAAGGCAACGAGAACTTAAGGTGGGCATGAAATTAATCTGCAACACGATACCCAACGAAGGCATGTTTGTCGCCCTTTTGTACAGCTGAAATCCTAATTGTGACGGAAGGGCCGTATATAAGGGCGAATGGGGCTCTGCTGCCTGCACATCATATTTTCTTTGGCGCAACCACAAGGTTGCCTTGTCCTAGGTCTTGGGTAAGATTAAAGCTTCAGCGCGGATCCGCATACTGATTGGATGCCTCGCATAAGGGATGACCAAACAGCCTTGCGGGAGTCACCGTGCCAATTGCGAATATTATGACCTGTCATTATATCTTCTGACTGGCCAGACAGCCGCTTTAACCACCTGGAAGCTCGCGGCTCATGGTGCAGCCGCCACGTTGTCCAGGATACGACTCCTTCATTAGTCTCCACTCCCCTCCGGCCGAATGGCCCCGCGCATCCCCGTGAAAGCCGGCCGACTTTAAGTGTCATATCGATAATCAGCCACGTCAAGAATACCCAGCACCTACTGGGTTGATAATCACGATTTGTGATGATGAGTTGTTGATGATGAATTTCCAATGATGCCAGTTGTCCAAAGTGGCGTTTTGTCAATTCTACCACTGCCCAATGTATGTATATTCCACACATTCGTATCAACCTTAATCGCAGACACACATTACCGAACTATGCCCATATATGATTGACCTGCGTTGTTAGTGGAAGGCCTGAATTTAAAATCCCCCTCATTCGCCTCTAAGTTGGCAAGCCAAATTCCAATATTCTTTGCCATCGCTTCAACCATTCGAGCCTCAGGATCGTGAGAGCACGCGACAGCACTTCTGCCTGCATCTTAACCAGTCGACTCACCCTCGTATCTACCTGAAGGAGGCAATCTTTTCACTCCCGACCTCGCTTTTCCCCAAGTTTCTGAATTGACCGCATAGGCACCCGGCGGCCGCCTGGAAGGCCCTCGCTTGAGGACTTATTGGCCATGCGTCCAGCGTTGGCTATTCTGCTGAGACCGGGATGCCAGCATGATGCCTCTTGTGCTGCTTTGCCTCATAAAAGTGTTTGATGAGAGAGGATATTTCGTATCATTTCTGGCACCAACCAGCTATTGAAACAGTGGTTCAGCAATGAGGTTGGTCCATTCGACGTTATTGATCACCGTGAAAAGGAGTATCTGACCCAGTCTTTCGGGATCGGTGACATCCAATATTGCTTCAGGAGAGCTGAAATGACAGATTCAATTTCTTGCCGTGCTGCACGATCGGAGATCTACGGCGTGAATGAGTCATGTGTTGATGAGTCTGGCGAGTGCAATTATTCTTTTTTCAGCCCTGCTTTTCAGCGACCTTGCGAAACCTCGTGGATCTTCTGAGTTGGAAGGCTTGTGAACTATAGGCTCTGGTGATCATGAACATCGACTAGGCTCCCGTCTGAGCCACATGCTGACGAAGGAATACGCTGATATATCGTGCTCTGTAGGACTGCCATCCTGTGATTCTGGGATGAAGCTGGATGTTCAAACTGTAAATAAGTCTTAGTCAGCGGTGACTGTAGCTGTCAAAGAGTCCGATGTTGGTAATTGATACTACTAATAATGGCGAACCATGGCGGATTTTCAAACCCCCAAAATGCATCTTTATAACTCAAGAACAGGGCAAATAGGTACATGGTCAAATGGGTTCCGTCTTATTACAGTAAGTTATTGGTTCGCAACTTTGATGGCAGTTGCTATATAGAGAGTTACTTTTCTTCCAACTCGTGTGTTCTAAACGTTCCAAAGACTTCGCTGCCACAATTGTGTTGTTTGACTGGGGCTATTTTTTATACAACCACTCATTTATTCCCCTACATACATACATACCTTATCACCTCCCTTGGCGAAAGTAGTAGATTTACTACTTTCGTCGTTGCATGATACTTACGTCGTCTCTGTCCAGTGGCACGTTCCCACGGAGCTAAACACATTACCTAACTATGCCTGTTTCGCAGTTCAGAAGTTGAATGAATACTGTGTTATAGACTTACAGCAACTTGGCTGTTAATTTTGGCGAGTGAGGTATGTTTATTATTGCAAAATGAACGCGAGACACTGAGTTTTTTTATGAGGGGCATTTGACGCTGATACGTAGCAGAGCCTCAAATAAGGCAACCACTAGCGAGCGAACCAGGCGACCCCCCATCGATATCACAAATTTTTTGCACATCGCAGGGAAGAAGCTCCCACCATCTCATTCATCTGAGACTGCACATTACAGCGGTAAGATCATGATCCCAACCTTCCCGTCCGATTTTCTTGTCTTGCTTCCTTTTTTGCGAACCACCAGCCAAATTGTGGCTGCGGCTCGCTGCTTTCAATGTTTCCCCCTCAACTCACAATGCAATCAATGCCATCCAACCGAGCAAGCATGGAAGGAAGAACCCTGGTGGATAACGTCAGGCCTTCGTTCCTCCTGCCTGATCAGAAGCACCCGCCACTTGTTTCCCCTTGGTCCTGCCTACATCTCTCTCTGTATCCCTTAGCATTCGACTTACACCTACCTACCTCTCTCTGTAACAACAGAATTATGGTTGACCGAATTCTGTATTGCAGAATTCTCTTCATTTGACATTTTCTCACATCTGGTACAGCTCTCACTTACAGGCGCGCCGGTTGGGCTCGGCACAGTCTCCCATGCTTTGTCATAGCCTAACATGGCAGGCATTACGGACAAATGGGTCCGTCATTTAAGGACTCGCGACCGCCAGGACAAGGCAGAGTCACAGTCTTTTACGTGCGATATATGCGGCGACGAAATCAAGAGTTTAGAAGCTTGGCTCGAACACGCCAAATCCGATGTAGATCATCGTGAAAAGTGGCCGACGCTGGAGTCAGCCCAGCAATCATACGTTCATAGGGGGTGAGCACTCCCCAATTCAACCTGACATGGCTGTACCTGCATAGCATTATACTTATTCCTGTTACCTTGCAGATCTGTTCGACTCAACAGTCAAGATTCCAATAGCAGGAAGCGACGTGCAGACACCAACAATGGAAACACAGGGGACCAAGCCACATCGGGCGCTGCAGTCGATGAAGACCGAGATGCCGATGGCCATCAGGCAAAGCGTCGGTCACCTCCACCTCCGGGCCGTAGTCGTGCCCGTAACGACTCCCGGGACGACTACGAGGGTCGCCCCCACAAGAACACATCAGGCCGCCAGCTCTGGACATCTGAGGATGGTGTTCAGCCAAAGTCACAGGGTCAGGGGCGAGCTATCTCCCTTAGTTCGCCTAGGCAAGGGCCTACCAAGGCAAACAGACCTACGCAGCCTACCACACAACAACCTCCTCGACCTTCATCCAATGATGATGACTCTACCTCTAAGATGATGCGTCAACCAGAGACTAGACCTATCTCACAGGATCAGCTCGTCGCAGAGGTCAAGGGTATCTACGCCGGACTGGTAATGGTTGAAACAAAGTGCATCGAGGTTGACAATGCACAATCATCCAACACTGATGCCAATTCAAAGCTCAACAACGAGCAATGGCAAGCTTTGATTGCACTCCACCGGACACTCCTCCATGAGCATCATGACTTCTTTCTTGCAAGCCAACACCCCTCTGCTAGCCCTGCTTTGCGAAGACTGGCTTCCAAGTATGCCATGCCTGCTCGCATGTGGCGGCATGGTATTCACTCGTTCCTTGAACTACTTCGGCATCGTTTGCCTGCCTCTCTAGAGCACATGCTCACCTTCTTGTACTTGGCTTATAGCATGATGGCTTTGTTATACGAAACTGTGCCTGCATTTGAGGATACTTGGATCGAGTGTCTTGGAGACCTTGGTAGATACCGCATGGCCATTGAGGACGACGATATCAGAGATCGCGAGGTCTGGACTGGTGTAAGTCGTCACTGGTACAGCAAGGCATCCGATAAGTCTCCTACAACGGGTAGACTTTATCACCATCTGGCCATCTTGGCGCGTCCCAACGCCCTCCAGCAGCTGTACTACTACACCAAGTCCCTCTGTGTTCCCATTCCTTTTTCGAGTGCTCGGGAGAGTATCATGACTTTGTTTGATCCTGTGCTAAGCAATAGCCCTACTCGTCTTGCCCCCGTTGATGCTGCATTCGTGCGTGCTCATGGAATTCTCTTCACTGGGAAGTCTCGTGACCAGCTTGAAGAGTCTATAAAAAGCTTTCTTGATCAACTGGACGATCACATTCACCATTCACCTAAGCGATGGCTGGAATCAGGGTTAGTTGGAGCTGAGAAAATGTCTGGACTAAT
>PVPY01000384.1:0-31166 GCA_002982035.1 Fusarium algeriense | reverse complement strand
TGAGAAAATGTCTGGACTAATACTGACTCATTCAGATACTATATTGGAATTTCATTATCATGCTCTCTTCTTGGATACGGTGCTGAATCCAATGTTCTCATGAGGGCCATTTCCAAGAAGCCTGAGGAAACCGATGTCACCATGGATGGATGCACCATTTCCGAGCCGCTCCTGGACGAGAATTTTAAACTTGCTCTTAATTTTGCTGTACGCACTATTGAACAAGTGGTTCGTCGTTGGGGTGATACTAATACGTTACCGTTCTCGCATACCATCTTGGTTTTTATGAACCATATGATACAATATCCGGCAGCGATTTGCCACCTGGAGGATAAGTTTCCTTGGAAACATATCGCTCTTATGCTTAATACTCTGCTGCTTTCTTTCGAGCCTGGTTACGAAGTACAAAGCCACTTCCGCCTTCCGGAAAAGGACCAACTTCCCCGTCCGTTACCCGAGGATTTTGCCATGCGAGGTCTGGTATACGCCGAGGACTACTTCCCCAATGACTGGTTTCGCAATGACAAGATAGACGAGGACGAAAAATACTTCGAGCCACCTTCCATTTCAGAAGAGCGCAAGGACCGGATTCTGTCCCTTGGATGCAAGATTGCAGAGTCAAGTAACTGGCTCATTTGGGATGGCGAAGCCCGCAAATTCTCAGTCCATGAGAAGTATGACATAGAGATAAAAGAGAAGCCACCAAAGGTTCCAGAATATGTTCCTTCATAAGCTTCTATTTCGATATTTGGATAGGCTTAAGCAAAAAAAGCTCAATTAAAGAGATATATATTTCATTACGCCAAGGCATCAGATTCCCATTTCATTAGCAAGTGACTTAACGGTAGTAGATGCGCCAAATTAAGCCACTTAGTAACAAGTTATGCACACACAATCAGATGTAATATGTAAAGCAATATCGTGTATTCCTCAAGAGCTATAAACAAGGCATTATGCCATAAAGCAAGCAATCTACCAGTCTCCCTTCTACTGCCTTCCCTCCCAAATCTACTGCACATGCCCTTGCGGGTTAACAGTCTGAATATGCATCCCATTTTGCTGTGCAACCGAATTGTTGGCACATGCATAGTCATTCCAACCGCAGGTGTAGGCCACATTGTCCTAGCGATAGGAGGACCAGCTCGATACGCCTCATCTTGACGTACAAGGCCATAAGAAGTCCAGAAAGGCACAGCATCAGGGACCGGGCGAGCCATGCGTTCATTGATGGCATTGTGAAACAGGCCCATGAAGCTCCATTGCCTTCCTATACAGCTTATCAATGCGGCACCGTTGAGGCTGCTGTGAATACTATTTCTCGCGGTCTGATACATATCGTCTGTAGATAGCAACTTGGTGGTGCTCCCTGACAATGATGCCAGCATACAGGGTGCTGTCTGCTGGCACACCATATACGATCTGCAGTAGTTCTCGATATCACTGGCTCGACGAGGCCACCAGTATTTTCCTCTTAGCTTCTCTTGCGTGATCGCCATTGCGAAGTGTCCGCATTTGTCTTGTACACTCTGCAGGATAAGCGGTACTTCATCCTCAGTCATGCAAACCGCCAAGACTCATCGCATTCCGAGTAGTGCAAGATTCCGTTGATGATTCTGTTCTGAAGTATTCTTCGCCGCCCCTCTCATATACTGCTTAGACCCTTAAGCAATACTGATACGATTTCGGAGTACCATACTTCGTGTTCCCAATGTCTGATGTCTCGTTGTCTAAGATCGGCATTCATTTGTTTCCCAGTTGCTCTGCCTCCCGGCAGGATGACGTTTACAGAAAGTTCCATTGGCGGAGTCACACGTGATATCTTCCTCTGTGTGCCGTCCAGTCAGAACCCCACTGGTTCCGTTCTCTAAAGCATCAGTCGCTAAGTGGAATTATTTCGTAGAGACAGCTCCTGAAGCTGCGTTGTTCTGAATGCTGTCGCAAACGCTTTTAAGTGCCGCTGTAGTGTTCTCGTCCCATTCCGGTGTCTCTCGCTTTGTTTCTCATTAGATGCTCTCCCGGATTTGTCTTCGTTGCGGTGAACTTAAAGAATACTTCTTTTAGGCGCTAAATGAGATCTGCTCTCCCTAGTATGGACTTTCGTACGAATGGTATAAGGTGCAGAACTGGTTGCACTTCTTCCTACAAGCGGAGTGAGTTCTCTTGAAAATGTTTCTTCAGCTGCGCGAACTTCTCTCTCATACTGTTATCGCCGGCAACGGTTCGATGATTAGAGTAGTAGCTGCCGTGTTCCTATTACCTGTGTTTAGCGGCCTGAAGTATATTCTTATGGCTTGCAGTCTCTTGAACAGTCGTACAAGCCCGTATTAACCTCAAGCTTTAAATCACAGAGAAAGCGCTTCAGGAGGCAGGCAAAACTCTTATGAGTGCTTAGGATGAATTTCTCAAGCAAGAAACAATAATCAATGTAGGTGATATACTCTCTAGTCCAAGCTACACTTAATAACCTAATTTATTTTTAGAGTCGAGAGCTTCTTCGTGCTATCGATAAGTACACCACAGCCAAAAAATACTTCTTACAGCAAAGTGGTCGGAGAAACAGCCAAGGCTGTAGTCCTAGAGTTTAAGTAGTGGTAGAGGGAGATATTTTAATTATCCCGCAAAACAGAGGATTAGGTCATGAGGAAGCCATAGTAACTTAGCTCAATCAACGTCAAACCATCGCTCTCCTTCTTGCGAGCTAACGGGACGCTCGGATATCACCCCTAGACGAAAGCACGGTCACACTCGTCGCTGATGGAATACGCTGCGACGAAAACCATCTCTCCAAAACAAACTCTCTAGGACTGCAGGACCAGAATCTCAATAAGGCTTGACGCTGCGGCGTCGCCAACCTAAACAAATACTGTAATCGAGCTTTCTTTGCTGCGGTATAAAGAGCTCCAGGGACTGCGGGGCCTGAGAGCAGAATGAGTTGAGGCGTCCCTAACGAACCGATCATCTAATGCAAACTACGGCATATAGATACATCGACAAAGAGCTGCGGCGTGGCGAGAGAGATACGAGATGCCAGACACACGCTGATGCTGAAGTTGACTGTTAGGAGAGAACGCTTGGATAGGACACATCAGCGGCGGCTGGACAGGGCTGGCAGTCCCATGACCTAGACGGGATACAGGACACCGAGACACGACGTACTAGATGCAGCTGAGCGACAGAGAAACCGTCGAGGATGACCTAGATACGCTCTACTGGCTGAGACTGAGTAGCAGAGGGAGTACCAGGAAGGCTTGGACATATTTTATAGGTCTAGACCGACTGTCTGAGACTGGTAGGGAAGACCTGGACACACGTCACTAAGGTCAGATTGGGTCGCGGGAACGAGCAAGGCGGATTTAGACCAGTAACACTGAGGGTAGAGGCGACTGTCACTAAGTACGAAAACGCGATGGCAGGAGCTTCGCTTGAGAAGCCTGGTTCTCGGAAGTGCTCAACAGAGAAACGATGAGAATTGCAGACCTGGAAAGCTGGAGAGGCCTGGCACCCGAGAGGAGTGTCGGGAAGAGCCTGAAAGTTGACAAAAGTCAAGCTCGGCATACATGCTAGGCAAAGCTAGACGGCTAGACTCCCCCTTACCGTAACATCAGGCCTCCAGCACCCAGTGTCAGATCAGGTGCTCGAGGTAGCGACCAGGAGGTGTCTTCTGGCATGCTGGCTTGACGGAGGCCGGCGGTCTCGTTGGTGGTTGTGAGCGTGTGCCTGGATGACGTCCGACGGTCTAATCTGCGTGAGATCTAGTGCCTTGTCTCGCTCAATAGGCATGCGGGCCTCGTTGTCCACCGCGGAGAGCATGGCCAGGTCGGAGTGCCCAGGCGCCTGCGAAGAGTATATTGCTGGTCTTGATCTCGTCTGTGGACCAGCATCGGACCAGAGCCCAGATGAGGATGAACCCCGCATGGCAGCCAAGCGTGTTGGAGCCGCGGATCTGAAGGAACGAGCGCGGCCGGGTGAGGGTGTCCCCTAACCGGATTGTCGGGAGAGAGCCCTCCGTGGTGGTAGGTAGGTAGGGGGTACTGGTTGTATGGGATCGTGGTGAGGTCGACGATGTCGGTGACTGTGTCGCATTGCGGCGGATCCTTCTCGGCACGGGGGTTGGTGATCTCTTGGGGCCTGGCAGGTCTCTCTGAGATCGAGACTCTGTCGTCGGTTTTGCGGGTGGGCATCGGCTGCCATGGTCGAGGGGTGTTGAGGGGTGTCGACGTTGTAATGTGCTGGAGGAGAGCTGTGCTGAGATTGTAAAGGTGATCGAAAGGTCCCGCCGTGGTGCAGTGTGCTGTGGATAAGATCATCCACATGCCACGCCCTCATCGCCTGGACCTCTGTATCGTCTGGACGGGGTTTGGGGAGGACCAGCTGTTGCTCTCGTAGGATGCGTCGTTGCATCACCCACGTCAATCGGCAGGCGTCGACAATGATGATGTCCATATTCGGTTGGTCTTGACCCGCCCGGATCATACTGACCGGCGACGTCCAGGTTGGCACTGAGCGCAGATGCTGCGGATTGCTGCCCAGTATGTCAAGTAGACCCCGTACGTATTCTCGGATTCGTCCCTACTCTCCTTCAGCATCCCGTCCACCCCGGGAGTGGTAGGGGTATGAAAGCACACGCCACAACAGTGTCTCTTGGGACGTTCGAGTCGGCCGACTACGGACTCCCTGGTCAGGGCCGTCTTGGCTCGCCGAGTTCCTGTCGCTCTTCCTAGGAGCGAACGTACTAGCATATGGGACCTGATGGTGGGTTGTGAAGTTGGCTTGCGGCCGAGTAGACGTTGAAGTCGCTCGTCCTAGAAGCGACTGTATCGATGGGCGACGAACGGGCGCCTTGCTGGCGGCCTCGGGAACCTGTCTTGTGTTATCGTTGTTGGAGGTCCCGGAAACGGCGAGGATCGGTCTCTGGGGCGGGTAGTCAGAAAATGCAGCGCAATATGTCGCCCATCACATACCAGAGCTTGATGGCCGGGTAAGAGGGCCAGCAGTAGAGAGGAATTGTCTCTAGCTTGTAGGAGCGTTTTGGGGGAGGGGTTTCGGTAGAGTAGCGAGGGTCTATGGACAGAAAATGAAACTGATATAAATACGTTGGCTCGTACGTCATGAATAAGAGATCATATCGCGTTGTATGGGGGTGGATGAATAGATGAGGGAGGCATGATGCGAGAGAGAAGGGCAGCTTGGGTCGTGCATCCTGGGGCCAGAATTAGTGCGCCAAAAAGGGTAAAGAGCAGGGCGAGAGGTACAAAAACGACGCTCTCGATTGAGCGAGGGAGATGAAAAAAAAAACCGCATTATATGAGGCTGAAATGTCGTCGAGGGAAGTCAGGGAAGGTGCTGGAGCGTGCCTTTGGTGAGCTCCGATGGTGGACCGATGGCCCAGATTGAACAAAACGCGTGTGCAAATGAAGATTACAATCATGCAAATATGAGGGAAGCAATACATTGTGGATTGAGGCCGCTGGGGGTGGGCAAACCTAGTTGGAAGGGGTTATCTTGATGGTGTTGAGTTTGATGGAAGCAAATGCAGCAAAAGAAGATTAAAAAAAAACCCGCAGCCTGGGGCGATGGCGATCTGCACTGCAGCTGTTCACGTCACGGCTTTTATGCTTTCCTTTTTGGAATAGCGCCATACCAGATCTGGCATGACAGACCCAGCGGGGTCGGTTCGTGATACGAAGGTACGGATAGAGTCAGTCAAAGTTGAAGGTCATGAACAGGTAAGCTGATGAGTCTCAGTAGCTAAACTTTGAGTGTAAAATATCGAAAATTCACCCAGGCTGCTGCCTATCCTGCCTGACCGACCTGTTTGCCCCGAAAATTGACAATGATTGGCTGCTCGTTTGCGAGTCCAATCTCACAACTGGCTACCCTATACTACCAAGTCAAATATTAAAAACCTGCCTCTGCAATCGAAGTTCCCTGCCAAATCGAACAGCCGGACCACGAATCTTTTTAATCGATCGAATTGATCAATTCGGCTTGTGGCTCGTTGAGACTGGCCGAGGTTGATCAACGATGGAAGATGCGCGACGACGAACGGGTGACAGCTTCTGCCGGATGCGAGTCATCTGGGTGAGAAAGGACCCAAGTATAGAGCGGTGGTTGCCTGACAACTCTAGATTACGGTCGTAAGCTGTTATGAGTTTGGCTCTCTGTTGTATTGACTTTGAACGGGCCGCAGGCTATCTCTCGTGTATCTGACGGAAAAAGCCTAGACTAGGTAGGTATTCCTTCCTGGAAGATACGTAGATCTGGTCCGTGAGACAGAACTGCCTCGGTCCTGTTGCATCACCCTTCAATCATCGGAACGACGAGCGAAATGCCATCTGCTGGGGTTTGTCTCAGTCTTGCATGGTTTATTCGAGCCTATGAGGGAACCATCTGCGAGCACACACAGCAGGTCTTCAGCCCAAAGTCAATCCATCACAGCTCGTCATGCTTTTCCCCACTTCAATGAGTCAACGCGCGGAAAGACATAACTCCGCCTCCGCCAATTCCAGGCAACCCCTCAGTCAGGTTTGTTCTGTCATGTCACCAAGCAAACAAACGCCATAGCTACAAACAGTCGCCAATAACGAAGTCTTAGCATAGACTATGCGTCGAGAATCCACGGTGTCTTGCTCATCCTCTTTTCTGGACTTCAAATCACCTTCAAAGTCCTGCACTGCCATTTCAAGCACCTCGACTCTGCTGCTCTCGCTCCCTCCCCAGCACTATCACCACCACTTTCGCCCAGCAGCGACGCCCACCTGGAACTCATGCGCTTCGCCCGACGACTGACGAACGACCGCTCCCTAATTTAGAAAGCTACCGCCGTACTCGAGTTGCTGGGTCTTCATTGCTTGAACAGGAATGAGGTCAACCTAGTTTCTTCTATGCCAAGCAGAAATTGCATTCACCAGACTGCGACATCTTTCAGATAGGCGCACAATGTCGATTCCAGAAGCCGCCGATTATCGGATACTGTCACTACGACAATCTTGCCAAGGAGCGAAAATGGGCCCTCACGCCCAAATACCATCCTGTCACCGGCGCCTACAATTTTACTGTGGAAAGACTATCAGCGACGCGCGACTTGACTCCTGCCTTATGGTTTGAGGATCCATACGTGGTCTTCGTTTATTCTTTCTGGCTCAGCTCCAATAGCGACAGCATCGCGGAATCCGGAAACCATTTTCGTACGTCAAACCCTCCCCTTGTTACATACTCTAATGACAATTAATTCCCCAGGTACGATCACTAGTAGCGCTCGTCTTCCAAGCCGACACCCCCTCGACATTTCTCCAAGCGCTCGACCACCCGATCCACGACATGGACAAGCTTGTGTGGCCGCGATACAGCACGTCCAAGTCCCATTCGAACCGTATACGACGTTTTCGGAGCTGGTTGGAGTGCAGTTGCTCGCCGGCCTCAAACTATGGGCTCCGGTGGAGATACCGCGAGGAGTGAAGCGCAAGTGCGATTGGCTGGATACCATGGGACAGACAAAGAGTGACAAGATCTGAGACACGATGCAGCTTGCAGCAGTGCCATTGGCTCACGGCCGATGGTTCTTTCGTCTGCATGATGTATGTCACCTCTAGCGCAATTGAGCTCAAGATCGAGGGACTGGCATTGGCAACACCTCGACCTAGCTATCCTATCCAACATATACAACTCCCCAACAACCAATGCAACCGCTAGTATAGTCTACGAACCATATGGCCCAGTCTGACTACCGCGGAGTCGGGGCGTTTCGAACGTGGCGGGGCGAAGAAACATACTCTTTATTGTTGAGTAACAGTAAGTTCAGCTGCCGCAGATATCACGTACCTGCCCTGAACAACCAAACAGCAGACATATCCGTGCTTTTATATGACAACTCAGTCTACATAGCTACATAGACTCGTGCACAACTAGAGCATATCTCCGGATATCCTCGAAATGGCTAGCCTCCACGTTAAAGACAACTCCACTGACACTTTATGCCGAGATAATCCAGTAAAAGTCATGTAATTACATCCCTCTCATTACTCATCTTACCCTCATAGGCTCATAAAGTACTCTACTCTACGGGTTGAAAGTGAAACCTGCCTCCGGCACCTCTCCGGACAAAATCATTCTTGTATTAACTTCATTACCATCGATTAATACTGTTGACCCAGGCCACTAATCCCAGATGAAATGCTACGCCTCAACTATGCCTGCTTTATGCAGTTAAGCGAGAGTCATATTCTTGTAGCGGACCCTCTTGTGTTGCTGAAACATGCCATAGCCCAACGTGTTGGAATTACTGCTTAATAACAAGTACTTATGTCTTACACATCTCAGGCGCATCTTTTCACACCGAATATATGACCTCCCACAAGTTACGAAGGGCGATTCCTCAAGAAATTGCTGTTACGGGAAGTAAGACTGGCAACCGCATCCCTCCTAAGTACCACTATCACAACTCTAAATAGCCTTCAAAGGAGCACGACGAAAACAATTCAACTGATGCTATGAAACGGGCCTATTTTCTTTCGGTTCCTCATCCGTACTTGAGCCGTCTAAACTTGAGCGCTGAGTGCAGTTACGTGTCTCTTGAACACGTTTAGCAGACGGCTCTCCATCCACCCCCTGATACTCCCCATCCTCTGCCATCAGCTTCTGCTTGACCGCGCGGTCCTTCGTCTTCCACTTCTTCTTATCCTCTTCAGTCATCGACTCAATGGATTCAGACGATAGTCGATCTCTCTTAATACCCAGGTTTTTGTTTCTCGCGATGCCGGTGGTCGCGGATTTCTCAACCTGTTCGGCTTCGACAAGCATGTCATAGAGCTTGGAGTATGGGATCGAGATGGAGAGGTAGGGGTGGTCGCAGGGTGGATCGGTCGCAAAGTCGTGAAGCAGCAGGGACAATTTCTCGCTTTCGTTGGTGCGGCTTCCATCGGCGGCCCGAAAAGGCTAAATCTGTCAGGTCAACGTTGTGGTGACTTGTACCGGAGACATACCTGTGACTGAACAACCTCTACAATCTCCAACTTCTCTTTTTTTTGGTCGATTATGGCCTCCCACACTGAAATGGTGGCATCGCTTCCCTTGTTTAGATCAAAACATAGGACGGTTGTGATATCCCCCCATGATCCGTGGATGTACTGCTTGGCGCGACTGGAGAGTTCATCTCCGTTTTGAGTGTATGCAACCTCGATCGCCCAAATTGGGAACTTGAAATCTTTGTATCGGAACTGGGCATCGGGTTGGAGATTTCGAGTTTTGCCATCGTCGCCCTCAAGTTCCACGCTGGCGGACCCAGATGATGTAATCTTGGAAATAAAGTCGCGAGCTGTTGGATTGACATCACAGAGGCGAGTCAGTTCTTCCTGGATAACGGCTACGAGTGACTGGACGAATGTGTCGTGTGTTGCTGAAGGCATGCGAAAGGTGATACGCTGATTTTGAGGGTCGTAGTCGAAGCGCCGAAAGGTCGCTTTGATCGTCTCGTGAAAGTGCTCGTAGTCTTTTTTGGCGAGGGTCAAACTCGTCAGCGGTGAGACCTTAGGGTCTGTCTCGTATCGTCGCTTGAACGCTAGAATTTCCCGGGGTAGTTCTTCAGCTGTTGGGGCGGCTCGTTTGCGCTCGTCGGAGGCTGGAGGCGAAGGCAGATCCTGAGGCTTGCGATCAGGCGGAGTGATCTTTCGATGGGGCTTGACGGGATGCGAAAGAGGGAGAAGGGCCTTTGGTGATGAATCGGGTGATGGCTGGTGCGTATTTTCCATACTTGGAGTGTACGCGCGAGAAAGCGACCGATCTTGCGAAGTGATGTTGTTGTTCTCGATGTTTTGGTTTGGATTGAATGACGATGGCGGGGCGCGTTGACAAGTCAAGTTGTTATCTTATCAGCGCGACAATGACTAAGGTCGATGCGCTACAGCCACCACGCCACATGGTTCGCCGGGGACTGATCTTGTTGCCATTTCGGCCAGACCTTTGAGCAAAGCTTCGTGGGCTTCGATGAGAAATTCGTGAGGCGCACCTAGATCGACTGGCCCATCGCAAGCAGTATAACAGGCTTCACTCGTGAGATATCTGTGTGGATGTCAGAAGAGGGATTCGTAGCTGAATGGTTCGGGTACCCGGTTTATCCGTTCCTTGCCTGATTGGTTGGAAGCCAAATCGCGATCTTCCTTGTGGGGTCAGATTCCCCTGTCGCAAAATTGATGACTTCTTGCTGTGACGACGAGTGTACTGGATCGAATTGCGCTTTGAGATTGAGGTTTAAGAGGCTTTGTATTATTTAAGATGCGATAATTGAAGCGGGCCATTCTATGCGGCTAGGCGCTCAAGATGAGGGAAATTCAACCCAAGATACGTTATTCAAGTGAGCACCTTATCAATGGCGCGATCGTGTAGACGGGGCTGCATGAGTAGACAGCATCACCCACAACAAAAGAAATACATGGATATCAAGGCGGTAGATCCTTTGTTCCTCAACCTCGCAAGGCAAATCCCTTCTCTCTTCATCACATGCTGGGAATGTGTTTCGTTTTCATTGTAAAATACACTGATCTTATGTGTTCTCATCCAGAACACCAAGGACGCTCGCCGTGCCCGAACATCCGCTGCCCACGCGGCAAAAGCTGCAGTCAACGCGTCTCACGACGAAACCGTTATCTTGCGTTGAGGCTGAAGATGACTTCGGCAATGGCAACACCTCATCTGGCCCTGACTCTTAGAATAGCGATTACAACGAGGATGACGAGGAGATCGCCCTTCCCTTGGTCAATCGCTTGGCGAATGTCTCCTACCACCTGGATGTCGCCAACGAGGATGTCGATGACGATGAGATCATATATCTGAGGGAGATACTTCACGATTGACGAATTTGGTACTCTCCTGCTATTGACATTCTGAAGCTAACGGATTTTGTACAGCACGAATCGAAGACTATGATGGCCTTGAGGCAGGCCAGCCACCTGGTTAATACTGAGGTCGAGACCGCTCGTGGTCCTTAGCACTTCTCTGCCTGTGACCTCAACCGCAGTGGTAAGGCTTCGCGCAATACCCCTATCTCCCCTAGCATATCCCGTAAGCTATATGCCCTGAGAATATTGAAAAGATGCTGCTAGCCTGTATGATCGAGCGAAGAATCAAGTCTATGGAATCCAAGTCTGCTTCCAAGTTGTTGAATGGGTGAGCTGGTTTCTTTGTTTGTTCGTTGATCAATTAATAATCATGTACCATTCTCAGCGAAGCACAGGATCCGGTCGCGGGTTGCCTAGTTTCGGAACTCGATGCGTGTTTGCTCCCCATACTCCTGGTCCTCGGCTGGTGGGTCCGTTTCGTTGCATAGGAGGAAGGAACTTTTTGGCTGCCATAATGTCTCGTCTGCTGTATCGCCTGGGGTTGATGCATATAGGTTGCGCGTCGTCCTTAAGTTCGATTCTGTGTTATATTTAATCTGTATATTTCAGGTCTTCGATACGTTTGGTGGAACAGTCTTTACACGTGTAATAAAGTTGCATGACTATGAGCTTCTGGTCGTGGCCATGTCGCCAACTGTAATGCCGGTATCTGTGAACCAAGAAATGATTGGTTCTTGTGGCTCCCGTGAAAGATGGCGTATTTGGTGCGTTTTTCGGAATCTTAAGCGGTCGGTCTTAATTTTTGGATTCCCCATTCAAATCGGCTCCGAGTCACTTTGGGTCGCGTCTAACGCTTGGTGTTGAGAAATGCCGGTGGATCCTTAAGATCCTAAGGATCGGGATCTGTCGTCTGCCTGTCCAGGCCGTCCCAGTCAGTATACTGGGGTTCACCGTCCACAAACTCAGGTGTTCGCTAAGCCTCCTTGTTCCCCTCTGCTTGCTGCCAGCCTTTGCCAGCCTCCACCGTACTGGCTCTCTTCGGTACACTCCCGTCCTCTCCCCGAGTACTTGGAGTCTCCCAGCTTCCACACTCGACCAAGTTGGTCTCCGCCATAGGTTGTCTCCTCGCCTGAGTTCTAGTCACCAAGAGAGTCTCAGCATTCGGTGTCTGCTCCCCCTCAGCGGTATTCTCCCGGTCTCCACCGTTCACGTCCGGCTCAGTCGCTCGTGCCCAGCTGGTCACCCCAATCTCTGGGTCGCTCCTGTACACTAATGAGTTCCGTGTTGTGAGTGTTGCTGTGTACTCTCTGTCTGCTGGGCTGTCTTTCTGCTGCCATGAAGTTCGTGTATTCAATGTCTCCGTATCCTCTCCGTACTCCAGCTCGCTGAGCTGCGTCTATTGAGGCCGCGTATCAAGTGTCTCAGCGTGCTACACGTCCACCTATCTCCAGTCCGGCTTAGGTCGTCTGTGTCTCCTCCGTCCTTGCTTCCTGCCTGCGAGCTCCCAGACCAGCGTCCATCTTGTCGGTCGGTTCGACTTTGGTGTCCGTTCAATGAGTTCAACTCGTCGCTCTGAGTTTGTGTGGGCATATATATGCTTCCAACCACAGGTCTCAACTGCAAATAACACATCTAGCTCACAACTCGTTACTCAGCCGCCGGTGTCGCGGTTCGTTCCTCAGCAGCGTGCTTGTGTTTGGTGAAACCGATTGTGTAGGAGGAGAGTTCTGCAGGGCCTCTTGCTGGGTTGTAGGAGTGAGGGCTTTTTTAGGTCGGAGTTGTAGTAGCGGCTTTGGAGAGCTGCCGTTTCGTGCGCCCGGTGTGCGCTCTTCATCCGCTTGTTCAGCGATCGGTGGTAGGAGTCTGAGATTCGTGCTCGCGTTTGTTAGTGAGGAGAAGTCTGAATAGCAGCCGCCAAAATCCAGGTGAGCTAAAATATTTGCGGCATCTGCCGCCCCGGCAAGTTTGTTGCAACCAAATGAAGCTCTCGCGATATTGTTTTTGGAGGAGGGTTGCTCCTCTGTAACGTAGGCCTGATAGTAGGGTATATTAGGCATCTTCTGATGACGCACCAGCACAGCACGTGCTACCCAATATGTACTCGCGGGGGTAAATAGATAGGAATAAGGTTCCTGGTTTCCTTGGTACGATATCTGACTGTTTGGTTTCATGGATTCCTCTATATGAGATAAATCCCTAGGTTGCTGCTCTGGTTCCGGCCACTGCATTATCGCAGCATTAACTATGGTGGCATTCAGATTCCCGTCTGATGATGTGCGTCTGTCGCACGTTAGATGATGCCGTGCATGTCAGCCAGAATCCCCTCCACCCCATCCTCAATCGCAGTCTCATCATCCATGTAGATAAGCTCTTCCTCCTCCAGTTCTGCCAGGCCTCACGTATCCTCAGCCTTATCCTTGCCGTAGTTGGTGATCAATTCCGTGTGTCTCGGAGATGGTGTGATGTCAATTGTGACTCACTTTCTTTTCAGTCCTGCGGTCGTTAACTTCTTTTTGTGATGGTGTTCCACCGCCCTGATGCATTTCAACTACGGTCGACTGACTAGTAGATCCCAATCCTCATGTCCCTTCATCACGTAAGCTGACAAATGACACATGATTCTGGCCGCCACGACTTCCAACATGATGAACTCCTCCATCCGCGCTATCTCACCGTTTGTCAGAAGGATAGGCTCGGAGCGAGTAAGGCGGACAGGATGTAGACCAGACTTAATGACAAATCTTTGGTTGACCAAGTTAACCCCCAAGCCACGGTCGACCAGAATAGCATCACTGGTGACCTAACAAGTATTGCGATATAAATCCCAATGTGCTCGGCACTGAGTCCTCTGGAGCGGCGGCATCATCGTAGATCACCGCATGCCCTGGCGTTCGCGACTGTGCCAGACTGAAGCAGCTATGTTTGCCTCCACTCGACTCCCCCTCAAGTTCAGCCGAGATTTCCGGTTCTAGTAAGTCTCTAAACTGTACCAACATGTTCGCTATCGATTTCCTGGCCCCGGTCGTCTTCACTCGTCGGCGACATTGCATGAGTCTCGACAGTTACTGACCTATGGGAAGGGGTGATCTGGAGTAGCTGTAAGATGCTGATAATGATCGTATTGTTCTTCAAGTGCTGTGCAATCTCAAATGGTGGCACCTGGTACTCGTCTGTTGCTCTGATCTTCTCCAATACATGATGTGACTTCTTCTCCGCGATAGGAACAGTCTTCCCAGAGTCGTCCCGCAACTTCAAGCTTTCGAGATGCGGCTGCAGTCGTGGTAGAAGTCTCTCAAACTCCTCTTCGGATATGTCCTGTGTCATTTCCGCGTCAGTCTTCTCGTGTTCGGGAGGTAATGATTACTAATTATCTCCCAGCTCGATGACTCTCGGGCCCATAGAGGCTGACTATGCCTTGGGAGCGCGGATCATTATTCTCCGTCACTTGTCGCATCGTTTCGATCGCTATATACTGCAGCTTCCCGTTGTCTATTGCTGTTTTCTTTGACTCGCTCTTGTTCTTGTCTACTCCTGCGTCATTCTTGGGCTTCGGTTGAGACCTCTCTGTCTCCCGTGTTGCAGCGTTCACTGACGGCTCATCTGCAGACATCGCCAGCGTCTGCTTCAGAGGTGCTTTCATCGCGGGGTCAACAGGTGACAATGCTACGCTGCTGGAGTCTCCCTTCTCTGGGCGTTTCCATCTAGGTAGCCACGGCCTCGACAAATCTGCAGTGGACTCTCCTAGGTATCTCTCCTCCCGTTAGCCACGGCACCGAGTAGCCATCGCTAGATGAGTCCGATTTCGCACGGTCTTCTCCCGTCGCCTAAGGTTTCCGCAGATCTGTCTCGCCCCTCGTCAAGTTCGTTCCATCGTAACGCAGCACCGTGTTCAGCGCAAGTTGCTCAGGCGGAATCAAGTAATAGCTGGCTGGGAGTCTCAGCATCATCTGACCCGTCATGACTGTCTTCGCGGCTACCATCTGAGATCCTCTGTTCTGCTTTGCTCTCTCCTCGGCCAGTTGAGCTCGTCGCTCAGCGAACAGCTGTTTATTGTTCCTCGCGAAGTACTCCCGATTGTGCGCTATCTTTAAGTCGTCCCTTGGTTATCTGCATTAGTATTGACGATATCCGATAACACCACAGTTGAAGTACCAGTCCATGTCCTGGTTCTGCGGTCCTGTCGTTTGTAGAACTCCCTTCATATTACTCCCGGTATAATCCTGAGAGTTGGTGTCCCTGCTATCACCGCTCCTATAGCGATTACCGCTTCCCGCCAGTGGTATCATCGCTCTAGCGAGTTGTGAGGTGAGCTTCGCTATCTCATGATTCGAGTCGATCAATAGCTTCGCGGCATTCTGCTGCTCTGTCCTGCCGTCCTCTTCATCTAAAGGACCCAGAACTTCTGATACTGCTCAGCGGCAATCCCAGATGAGACTTCTCACATCGTCGAATGTGAGACTCGGGTCGGCGAAACCGTCGTTCCATTTGTATCTGGAGTAGAGTCTATCCTGCATTCGTTCTTGCAAGCATTGGTCTTTCTCCCCGTCATTTACCCAGAGGATGAAACTAGTCAATAAAAGCTGTCTGTAATTTGGTGACAGTCGGTGATAGAGTTTGTTGGTACGTTCCAAGAAAGTTCGCAGTGACTCAAATTTACCTTGCGTGATTTGGTGAGCTTCAGCAATGAGCGCGCTGTCATCTGCGGTGTTCGGCTTGCTGAACTTTGTTCGAACAGGAGAGAGATCTCCTCAAAAGTTTTGTCTCCCAGCCCTCTCTTCCTCGAACCACTGGGAGCGCCTTCTCTTTTAGGTACCGGTGAAATGTCTGTACCAAAATCGTGTTCTCCAATTCAGCTTCTTCAGGGGAGTTCCAAATCCCGGTTCTCACGTTTGACCACTTTCTTCACGTAGATAAGGTAGATTTTTGGTTTGCAATCTTACGGCTTCCCCGAAAAGAAGATCTCACCACGTGCCATGTTCATTTTGTCTCGAAATGTCTCTGTCCTGGAAAAACTCAATTCAGCTTGTTCTTCGGCGATCTCCGCAGAGTCCGATAAAGATGGTGTGCGCGACACCAATAAAGCAGGGTTGAAATTTCTGAGATGATTTGGAAAAACGTTGGAGGGAGGTTCCTTAACGTAGGGTGATGATTCCGTATATGGAACTTCAATGCTAGGTGATCTTAGTGTAGTGAATGCAGAGGTTATTGCCTGCATGGGAGTGACCCAGGTCTGTCTGTAGAGTGTGACTAGGAATTCTGCTCATAGGATGGGAATCTGGTGCTAGTAGAAGTATGGAAAAGTTCTGCGTGATTGAGAGGGATGATGCAAGAGGATGGAAGATCAGAGTTTCGTGGGCGGGGTGGTTGTTATGTTTCTCTGACGGATTCGTCCGACATGACTTCCCGCTTGCCACTGAAATGTAGCAGGAGTTATCACACTGTTCGTCTCAATGTCAGTATACCGGCTAGATAAAGCTGGACAACCAGACAACAGACCAGACGCAGGGGAACTTTGTCACCAAATCTCAACTCTATCGACCCTAAAGATTTAGGATCTGTAATTCACGCGTCTAACGCCTGCAGTCACGCATCAACACCGGCTCTGAGACATCACGGAAAATCGATTAGCTCCTGAGCACTTTGAGAAATTCTGGATTTGTGCCCAAGGCCAATAGCACAACCGAAAACTTTAATAAATATTGGTCACACCAGACCTACCTAGACAACACCGCGACAACACCTGGGACACTAGGGCCGACTCCCCTAGTTACATGGTACTTAGTGAAGCCATTTCCCTCCCGCCGAGTTCGTACCTACCAAATTTCGGGAAGCCGCCCTCGTTGAGAGATAACGCCACTTCAGGGTTGAGGAAAGGTGTGACGAGAACAATCCGAAGATAAGTAGGCAAGATTTGACAAATGCCTCTCGTTTCTGGACGACCAAGCAAGAGGGAACGAGCTGATCAACACTGGGAGACCTCTGTTAACTCTGAGGTTCTCCTTGGAGCTCCTTTCCAGTGCCAAGCCTCTCCAGACTTCCAGGTCTGCGATTCCCGCCAGTCCTCTGTCGAGCACTCTCGCTCACCAGACTTCTCCAGTAAGCTCTCTGCCGACAAGTTTTTGGCCTTAGTGAGAATCACTTTCGCTCCCAGTGTGACTCGTCTGACTCCGTCTTGGCCGTTCTTGGGGTTTGCCTCGACTTCAGTGAGGCGTGTCCAAGTCTTCCCCGCCAGCCTCCTGTCCGGTCAGCCCTGACCAGTGAAACGTGTCCAGGTTCTCCCGTTACTCTCTCTGCTGCTCAGTCACAGCCATTAGAGCGTGTCCAAGTCTCTCAGTAGTCTCCTTATCGCTCAGCTCCGTCGAGCTGCTTCTGGTGCGTCGTATCCAAGTGTTCTCCCCGCTCAGCTAACTTCAGCTTTGGAGTGTCCCCGGTGTCTTATGTCTTTCTTATCGCGCCGCCAGTTCTCTGTCGATAATTCTGTAGGTTGTCGTTCGTAGTTCAAGAGTCGCTTCTCAGAGACACCTCAGCTTAGTCAGCTCTCAGGTCCCGCAGTCCCTAGAGTTCTTTGTACTGCGGTACGAGAGGCTCATCAATCGTGTTCGTTCAGGTCTGCGACACCGCAGCGTCAAGGCTTCTTGGAGATCTGGTCCCGCGGTCCCAGAGGTTTTTGCCGCAGCGTGTTCCGTCAGCGACGCATCGCTTATCCGCAGGCGCTCGCGACCAGGATTTCGGGTGTAGGAGATTTCGGAGCGACTCGTCGCTGTGCAAAGGAGATCTGCTTTACGGCAAAGAATATTGGCTAAGTCCCAGTCTCATCACCATGAATAGAAGTTAATTGAGATAAGTTGCTGCGGTGGGCCACAAGCCCCAAGAGGTCCCCTGTAACTATACCGCTGTAGAGCGGAGCCACTTTAATTATCCCCTGTATTACAGCATTTTGCCTTTGAAACTAAAATTAGGCTCTAGCCACTCTCCAGATTTCAAACATGTATCCTACACGTTTCATTGAAATCGTATTGCTCTTTCACGCGTTTACTATTAATCACCATGATCAGTATTTCATTTTCCGCAATGTACTGTGCCTCGATAGCTGGGCACTCAGATGACACACCTTTCAAGGGCGTAATGTCTACAAAGCGCATCCTATCAACCACCGCTCGCTCGGGGGCTAGAGCCTAGCAGGCGTAACCGGCTGCGCGGTTCACATCCTCATCCTGGTTGACCACGTTGCATCCATCTCATTCGGCTCTTATATCTTCAATGTTATGATATCTTGAGGAAAATTTGTGCCCTGGCCGCTGGTCCTATCAAACATGACCCGCGATCGGCGACCGGGAGCATCCCCGGTCTATTGTTCGCCCTTTGCTCCAGCTGTCAGCTACTACTCTACTCTACGTATCTAATTATAGCTGCTTACTTCGCTCCCCTGTATCGCTGTTTAATTTATGCCTGCACTAGCTTTTTTTTTTTTTTTTTTTTTTCCCTTTCGTTTTAATCTCATCTTCTCACACCGGCCAGTTTCAAACCCAGTCACCGTTACCCACTTTTTAAAGGCTGCCGTGACAGCTTATCTATATAGAGCAGGCTGCGAAGGGGAAAACGGAAAAAAAAAAAAAGTTTCACCACCCAGTTTTCCGCTCTATGCACCCTGACTGAAGCATTACCTTCAAAGAGGGACCTGCCGCGAGCCTTATCCACCCGCCGAGAACATCGTCCGCGGAGCTCTATGAGGCAATACATTTGATGTTCGTTTTCTTAAGCTTTCAAAACCTCTTGGGCTCATTTTCCTTCCTATAGGACTTATCACCTACCGCCAAAGCCCGTTGTATGCAGGGGGACCTTTTTTTTTTTCGTGTATCTTCAACACCACATCGATTGTCGCAGCTTCGCGTTTACGAAGAGTAGCATAGACGGTCCTCAGTACCTCTCCAATGGTATAAATACGACTTCTTCTGGTTAGGCTTATCCTTTACCAACCACAATCTCTCCCAACCAACTGCAAACCGGCTCTCCGCTCCCTCAAACTTTGCCACCGCTGCAGCCTCCAACCTCGGCCACCATGCAGAACATATACGGAAGCCACCCTCATACGCCGCGAACCCCAGGCACTCCAAACACACCTGGGTCGGCTTCAAACATGCCTAGCTACCAGCAGCAGACATCGCAGCCCCAGAACCGCGCTGGTATCTACTCAATGGCGCAGAACCAATATCATCCTCCCCAGGGCTATGACACCTCGACTCCTATGATGCCCCAGGCGACCACTGCCGCGTCTCACCCACAGCCTATCGCGCCAGCTCCTGCTGGTGGTCGCGGGCCTCCTGTGCTGCGTCCTATGCCCCCCGGTGGTATCATGTCTCAACCCGGTGTTTCTTCGCCCTATGGTCCTGATTCTCTCATGCAGCCTACCGCGGTTATGCTAGAGGGCGAACCTCCTACTCACGTTGTTGGCTCTCGGGGACGACGCGGTATCCTTCCCAGCGCTCCTGGACGACCTGCTGCCCCAGCCGCTGGCACTGGTGCCAAGAACACTGTAATTCCCGTCAAGGACGCAGACGGCAAATTCCCTTGTCCTCACTGCACAAAGACTTACCTCCATGCCAAGCATCTCAAGCGCCATTTTCTGCGACGTGAGTAGGACAGCTTATTGACACTGACAGCTTTTACTAACACCTTTTCCTCAGACACCGGTGATCGCCCTTACATGTGTGTCCTCTGCCACCATACCTTCTCTCGAAGTGATATTCTGAAGCGTCATTTCCAAATGTGCTCCATTCGCCGTGGAAACCCCACTGGAGCTAGTCACTTGTCGCACCCTGACGCCCACGTTGATAAGAACCAGCGGCGGCAGCAGAAGGCCGGCCTCGCTTATAAGGGTGATCTCAACCATCTCAATGGTTTGAGCAACATGACCGCAGACAACATGATTCAACCTTTTGGCATGGTTCCAGTCTCGGACGGTATGAACAACATGACCCAAGATCAGAGCCAATACTTAAGCTCCGGAACGGTAGTCGCAGTCCACTTTATAGAAACCCGGGATCCAGCCGCAGAAGTCGTCCACTGAAGGTCTTGGTCTTGCAGAACATATGATTAGGGCAAGACGTCCACGGATTGAATAGCACCCATCGAAGCATAGTCATACGTCCTTCTTCACGTCAGTGCTGTCTAATACCATCGGGCTTATCTTGCTTCTGTCGATAGTCTGTGCCATTCGCTGTCGGACTCCTCATCGATTGGTACTTTAGCCCTTGGTTTTCATAGGTTCTTTGGCCTTATGCATATCAACTTCGCTTCATTGTGCGTAAAATGTTTAGACTCTCGGCATTTATCTTTTTGTTTTCTCTCCCGAGAATGAGTATCCTCTTGAAGAAACTAGCTACCATTCAGCAAGATTGGTGAGTTGCTGGCCATATTGTTTGATCCTACGTTTCCGTTTAGTGAGATAGCTTGCCTCTTGTTGGGTGAGGGCAAGGATGGATCGCCACATCGTCGCTTTGTTCATTGTTCCCTTCTCCATGATGATGCCTATGACCCTCCACGCTGGGCCTTCGACTGTTAGATGCACAATGAATGCTCTGACTGATGGCAACGACGTATTATTTGATCTATTGATAAAACTCAGGATTCGGTCGCATGTTGAAGCCCAAGGTCGACGCTGGGGTGAGAGTCATGTCAATCCTTGTACCACCATTCATTGATGCTGCCTACCGCTGATGCTTGGTCAAGTAGACTCGATATAGATCTGTGTTGAAAGGTAAAGTAGGTAGTCAGCAGTTAATAGGCATTGCTAGTTACCGAGAATCATTATTTTCTTGTTGCCACACCCGACTTACTGTCCCATCCCTATTCCTCGTGATTTGGAAAGGGTACAGAAACCGTACGAGTCTTGCCAAACTAATCACAGGGCGGAATATGTCGTAGTATCTATCTAACCTAGATAGCTCGCGCGAAACGCCCGCTCTCACACCGATACACTGCCAACATCCTTTTATGGGGCGCTGATTTAGTATGTCATACTAGAACTATGCGACAGATTAGCTTGATTCATGGCCGTATCTGTAGAGTGAGCGGTGGGAGCCAGTTAGAGGGTTCATCCGACCCACCCTTGACATGATTCGTTTAGCCGCTTCAGCCGCATGCGTCATCCCTCCTAATATAACAGTTATCCGTTTACAATAGGTTGTGCTGCGCTCACGCCCTTTCGCGCAACATAAAGCCTAAAATCTGTCCTATACCAGGTGGATTACCTTGGTCAACGATATAACCGTATTTTAGGCCATCATTGGTTCGTTGTACAGATGGCAATGGATGCGACTGCCTGGAAATCCCCGGGACCGCCAATGACATGCCGTTCACTCTAGCTGCAAGACGGATAATCCCAAATCCGCGACAGGGAAAACACTTTCTTCACCATGCTTTACGCAGGTTTAACAGAATGTATGAAAGCTGGCCCGAGTGCCATTTCTCGGCATCGCAGGCGAGCTTTTTTTCAGGCATTTTACAGCAATAATCAAGGTGTTAACTCAGCCTTTGGATGTCACCAGACACACTCAATCTAAATCACGTTCAATCAAATGTGACCACTCCATTTGTGTGTCTGAATATAGATTGGAAATTCAGGTCGCAGGTTGTCGGCCTATTTTTTGAAAGGGCCGAAGTTGGCCCAATGGCCGCATGAACGAACTCCATATGCATGACCAAATGATTAACAGGGCAGGCAAACGCTGGCAGAGTCATTACCCCACCGGGCGTTTATTTTGGACATTGAACAACTTTGAAAGCCGTTACAGGGACAAAACCGGATCTGGATAGGACTTTCATAAATACAACCATAACCTGGGTCATAATGAATCTGCTTGCCGCTGATAAGGCGAGGTAAGGCGCGCGGTCTGCGTCAGCTCTTGGCCAGGATCAACTCCAAATTACACTTCTCAGAACACACTTCAGGCAGGATACCAACTGCCCATGCAGTTGCCCAAGATAACCTTTTCTGCGGATAAAGCGATACTATATTGAGGCGTTCCTACTGTATGATTTTGAAAGTGTGTCCTTCTGTGTTTGGGAATTTTGGTAGGGTAGTCTCAAAGGAGGAACAGCAGGACTCTTCCTGATACAGCATCAGAGAGGCATATCACAGTCATTAGGATCACTAACCTTTCATTACAAAACAACCCATTAGTAGCAAGAAGGGCACTGAGGTATATGACCCATATGTGCTAATGTGGTATTTGCCTTTGTATTGGGGTTTGAAGCTTCTTTAACCCTCCATCAACCTTATAGACCTACCTCAGATGCATCCCCGCACGATTGTTAGCTCAACCGATCGCTCGAAGCCAGCTTCCACGCTAACTGTGGATGTGCCTTGTTAAGGTTGAAACAGAGGCTCATTGGGATTGCACAGCCTTAACTTAAATGGCGGTATCCCCCGAGAAAATGAAGATGAAATGCCCACCTCCAATCGTCCATTTATCTATATAATGTTTTGCATCCGCCATCCTCCGCGTAAAGAAGAAAACATTGGATTTGTCTTCTATAAACTCAAGTAGGCTCGACTTCTCGTTTCATCAAGCTGTTGTTGGGTTACACGAGCTGTCACTAACTACCGCGGAGACCACCATTTACAAACATCTTCGCCCTAAGAGCAACTCACCTTAATAGCCTGGGCTGACTCTTTCAGCCTAAGAAGCCGTCGTTGGTCTCATTTCATTACCCAACGGGATCTTCTTTCACGCAGTAGTATGTGCGAGATATTCGTTTATACGTCTATCTACTCAGGTGGAAACTGCAAGGAAGTTCGTGAACACCTGAGGTGCGCAGACTCACGCCGCGATAACACATACAGAACGAGATCCTACTATAAGTATCCCGAGCATCCAATTTTATCGAGTCCATACTGCTATAGAATCCAGCCAGACCGGCCATACAGTGGCTTGTTGAATGATAATCGCTGGTCGGGTATCTGCTCGAATGATGGTACTACCAACGCACATATCATGGACTCCGATTGGCAACATAACATTCGACGCTCTCATCAGCAAACTCACCAACCCAAGCAGCGTCGTGTTCACAGGGAGGCAGCCGACAAGCACACTTACTCTAACCATCGCTACAACACCTCAGAACAAAGTGGATCTTCTAACCAGCGCCGCGAAATGGACGACAATGCGCTGTATAAGATGATTCTAATTGCTAAGAAAAACGCTAAGAATGCCAATCGTTCATGCAATCCCCCTACAGATACGAAGTCTGTTTCTTTCGCAGATAGTGTCGACATAATGACGTTTCATAAAAAAAACCCACCAGTTCAACTTCAATTTGGGGAGGGGCAGCTTAAGCCACTGTGAATCAACAGAAGATTCGTTTGGCGTTCTACCCTTCGCCAGGTTGTTAGGCTAGGAACCTTTCACAATTTAGATCTTGGAGTTGGGTTATTATCATGAATGTATTGGGAATTATTGTATTGATGTTTCTAGTCAATGTAGCATATAGTAATCTAGAAGTTATAAGAGAGTTTACCAAACTCACTAATCAATGAGATAATCTTATTGGAGCCGGGCCACTGGCTTCTTGCAGTGGCGCGCGCAAAATTCCTGAAGATACCTAGCGAGCTTGGGCACGCAGTGTCTGTGAAGCGCAAAGAGGAGGCACCAGGGATGCGCCAGCGGTGAGTACGCCCAAAGGTCTTGTGCATAAACGATATAATGAGCAGAGGCGCTTTTTGGAGGTTTCCAAGCCCACCACATGCCAGGGACAAGGATCTTACATGAAACAGGGTTCATCGGCCTTAATTGGATATATCGCGTAATCTTGGGGCTGAAGTTAGCGCCCCGCTGCCTGCGGCGACTGGAACGAGGTTCCGAAATGTAGATCCGTAATGTTTACCTCGGGCCCTTGTGAGCTAGGTTCAACGATCTGCTGGTTCAAGGGGGGGGATCGGCCAATTACCAGCGTTCGTGCGAACTAGTTCAGGTTCAGACCGAGTCGGTTTTCGACCCCCTGCTATGAGGTAGCACTCAACTAACGATCTACAACGTGGTCGGAATAGAGCCCCCTTACTAGCGGCCTCATATCCATGCAGAAGCTCTTGTTTTCTCTCTTCTGGAGGCAGTAAGGCTTGATGACCCTGTCTGTGACCACAAACTAGTATTGACGTCCGTTGCTGAAATAGTACAGTATCATTCAACTCGGGGAAAGGTGAATAAGGGTGAATAATGCATTCCAACGAAAGATGGAAGAAGATAAATTCAGAGCCTTTTAGAAAAAAGCACCTGATGTATATCCAAAGATATGACGCTGACAGCCTTACACCAAGACAACAGGCAAATATGATATGTGCAACAAGCACCACAGGGATAAAATCGGCGAAGATTGATCCTCATCTTCCAAGCGCTGATTGTTTAATACGAACACATTCACGCCGCAGGCGGGCCGGCCTTGCCTACCATGGCTGGGTTTATGGACGTGGCTGATTCTCAAACTGAAGCGTTGATGAAGACGCATGCCCTCATCGCTCAGGCTTTTGTCATCAATGCGACTAACTATATTGATGGCACTTGTATCGAGTGGGTGGAGAAGAATCTAGACAAGCACGACTCTGTGGATCGCGGTTCTTTGATACAAAGATGAGGTTATATCCCTAAAGGACTACATGGGATTTGAATAAGGAGATCCAATCGTAGCGAGAGAATAAATATGCAGGCATTGTACATTCTGGATAATATCATGAGTTGATATGTTTATCGAGATAATATAATTATCTTGTATGAACCCCTTGTAGTGAGGTTATCGCCTTAAGAGTCAATAATCGAACATCTATCTGGCATACTGAAAAGGGGCGGGTATCATGTCATGTCGGCCGACGCTACCTACCTTCCCGAGCAGCTTGTCGCCAGGCCGAATCGTTTCAGCGTCGATGGGAAGAATAGTATCTGCCGTCACTCAAAAGGATTTCATCTACGGACAGATTCCAAGACCAAATCAGACAGCGAGGGATTCTTTGAGATCATCATGGGCTTCCCTAACCTAACACCGCAATACTGAGAAGGGCGTCAAGGCATTCTCATACGTGATTCTCGGGCCTGCCCTCAAGAGGATCATCGGCAAATAGAGTGTTAGGCCGAGCAACAAAGGAGAAAATCGCCTTAACTGTCTTCGGCTACGAGAGTACGCTCGCGATCCATCACGACCACAATCTTCTGTCACCCATTACCGAGTCACAACGTGTCACAGCATCAAAAAGGCAGTATTCCGTTCTATAGCCACTCAGAAAACTGGAGAGGCAAAGGATCAAACCCGACGAGATTTTCGGAATGCAACGGGCTTTGTCTACCGTCGTATGTCCAGCTCTAGACTCTTGAGGAGAGTATCGAGGTAGTTAACAATATATTCACACCTCATCAAAGGTTATGGAGACGCAGCTGCACCTCCAGAAGGTCAACCTATAGAAGGGAGATTTGAGGAAGACATAGAGGCCAACATCCATAGCATAGTTAAGATGGCGAAGAGAATTTCATGGTAAAACGGTAGATTAAGAGACATCAATGATATAGTAGTATGTGGAGAGGTATGGTACTGTAGCTGTTTGTATTATGTTTAAACCCTAATTAACGTCACCTAAGTATCATCCGTTTGCGATTCTGTTAGAGCTTACTACAATCTCCTTAGTGAGCGACAAGATCAAGTGAGCCCAGATAACTAGCTTCCTACGAGCTTTTCGAGCGGTAAGGAACGTTATTGTTTCGCTTTATATGACTATCTGAACGTGCTTGTTTCCGAGTCCGAGTTCTGTTCTGCCCTTCAAAGCTAATAGCAGACGCCGTAATAATCCACAAAACCATCCCCTACTTCGACCTCAAGACAACGACGGCAGTCGTATATCGGCTTCAAGCTTTGAGACGAGTGCTCCTCCACATAGCATTTCGTACAAAGGTTGTGCTTCTTACAATGCATCCACATGATGTCAGAACCTACAGGGAATAACTTCTTACACGAAGAGCACCGTTGAGCCGAGGAAGGCAGTCCGTTCAAGTATTCAGGTACTGCGACGCATTGAGAAACCATGCCTTCGAGAGGGGCCTTATTCTTTTGCAAGGTCTCGATCTTTGAGATCACCTCGTTATACCTGTTGACACTATACCGCTTCACCTGTTGCAACCCGCGCTGGCGATACGTTTCAGGTGAATCAATCAATGCCCATACCACGATATCTTTGTTGTGGTGGTCCTGCACCACAGCTATCTTCGATGCGTAGAGGTCAAAACACTGGCAGGCGTGCAAGACCTATCTCAGGCGTCGCCTGAATTGTATTGCATGCGGGTTAGACTGCCATGCGCTCAAATCCCAATGTGCCGGGATTTCGCTCATAGTCAAGGTAGTGAGCTGTAGTGTTCCGTTTTGGCGTTGCTCTGTCGACATTATTTTTGGCTTGATTATAAGTAATAAAGCGATCAAGCAGCTAAGGAGATATGGCCGTTTACTAGTCGAGACAGGATGCCTCTTTATATTTATTCGAGACACCAGAGAAAATTAGGTTACTGGCTCTTTATGCAGTAGCCACAATATGGAGGAATCGGACTCTGATAAGCTTCCCAATGACCCGACATGTACAGAATACGCCTCAGCCACTTTTGCCAAACATGCAACGTCGATGTGTCTGACACTGACCATGATATGTGGGAAGCCATCATCCCATACGACTGAACAACTAACAGATAGACCAGGCCATACCCTGCGATCTTCGATCCTCAGCTATTTTCACCAGCAAAAGCGCGTGCAATCCGTTCCGAGTGTCACAAGATTGTGACTCATTACGAAAGAGATTCCTGCTGGACAGGCTCGCTGTCTACCCTCCTCTCTCGACCACACTGAACGTACCCAGTTATAAAGTAGAAAGGCCGATGGGATCATACAGTAAGTCCAGAATACTAGGGCAAAGAACTTTCAGAGAGAAGCCGGCGTTTTTTCGTTACAGACTCGTAACAGATCAGCGTAAACGGCTTCGGATAATGCGCAAGGAGACTAAGGGTCGACTACTTCCCAGGCAGCAGAGTTGCCCTCGGCCTCTTTCCCCATAACCATGGATCACCTTATAGAGAAAGTTAAGAATCATAGCGACCTTTCGCTCGTGGTCTGCATTTCCTGGTTCACCTGGCTGGGGCTCACTCTGTCAACAAGGAAGATGCATCCAGACTGGTGGGTAGGCCTGCCGATGAGGCATTTCAACCCAACTCAGGAAGCGTAGGGCGGATCATGTAATCATACGTATCTCCTCAGCCCGTCCTTTCCAGCCATGGCCCCCTTCCAGCAAACATCACCGTCCAAGACTCAGAGCCTGTTCTTGCTGCAGGAGAGTTCGGCAGCAGCCCACTTGGCCATTGTTTGCCTTCGCCTTCTCATACAGATGTTCAGATGGCCTCGAAGTCCCTGACCCCTGATACCTCGCTGTCAGCTCACATCAGGATCAATGACCCAGCACTCTCGACCTGGACCTTCCGCCTACATTTGGAGGTAAATGTAGTGGAAAATGAACGAGTTCGCGTGTATCTAAAATAAGGGCTGCCTCCTTGTACCTGTAGATTGAAAAGAATATCATTTTTATAATTGTAAGCACGAAAGCCGCATCCGCCGGGGTGGAAACCATTGCACTATACTGCATAACGTCGCCTTCTTTAAGCAAATTATATATAGAACCCTGGCACTATCATGGGAGTAACAATATATTATATCTGAGTATACCTCTATCTGTCTTCAGCCCTGCAGACATACATGCCAGCTTATCTCGGACCATGGGATTGGTTGGATTGGATGCTCGGTGGGTGTTCACCCATGCCTCCCTCGGAACGCTGCAAATCGAGCATGCTAGCAATATCGGATCATCAAGGCACAGGTTATTTGATTAGATGACATCAATTGCAGGTCAATCGCCGGCCCATTAGCATGTGTTGATTATGTCAGTCGCTTACCATGATAATATACGATATTCCAATCTTGTGACGATTGCAGTCCGTCTCGGGTGGGGGTTAGTCGTACTCAGTGGCCGGTCGAAGTTCAGGCGATTTCGTTAATAATATCGCTTCGGTGGAAGACATACAGTACGCGGGAAGGCAAGGTCCTATAGCTCATTTTAGATGTCTGTCTGGGCTGGCGTATTTCCAGATCAAATTTTCACACGGGTACGTGAAATGGATCAGGTTAAGCATACTGAAATGCCATAATAATCTATATATTAACGACAGTCATATCGCATTTGATGAGCGTTAATTACTTATGTACTTGCGGTGTAACTGCCTCAAAACAGATTGACCGAGGGCAATGTTGGTACTGATCTCAACTTTCATGCCGACTGCTCATGACAATATCCTACTGTCCGAAGTTTTCTGATGCAACGGGTCCCCTCTTCTACTGTAGGATAGCTTAGAGAAGCTCAGGCCGTATAGGGCAGGCGAGGTATGCTTCTGCGTGTTACCAGGGAGATACACGGTTATGCTTGGTCTTTGGATAAGGTCACTTGGAACTCGCTTGCTATCTGTCCATCACACGCGGCATGCATAATGCTAAGATCACGTCTATGCCTCTGGGGGACACCTAAGTCGGCAAGATTGATCACCTTGAAGCGGAAGGAGTAGCCATATTTCGTTAAGTCAGCAAGGAAGTTGTAGAAGTATGACGCGTGGCCCTTACGGGTGATACCGAACGTCTGCTCAACAGTGATAATCCTAGATCTCAGCATAGGGATCAGCCCGCCTAATCCGTAGAGTGCAGAGATGTTGGCATTGTCTTGTACCGAATCGCGAGTGTGGGCAGGGGGGTGAGTAGTGGAGGACGTCAACCATCATCCCCTCCGGGCTCTGGCTAGATACGAACTCACCCATTGACATCTGGAACAGTGTAGTCTGGGGATGGTTAGCCTTATAGGTATCCCGGACGTCAAGGGCATACCGGATGTCAAAGCCTGCCCTAGATGCACCACATGAGACGCCCCCAGCCCCCGACCAGCAGTCAAAGACTGTACACTTCCGCCAGTGGTCCTGCGTCGCGTCGTCGGCAGCCTCCCCTCCACGCAGCTCGGATCCAGTCGCTGGGCACCCTCGAACAGGCAGGGACTTCATTCTCGACGAGGCGGCGGAGCACCGTCTCATCCGGCTTCCTGGAACCTTTCGGGTAACTGACCTCTAGCACCTAGCGGCAGGTCAGGTCCCTGGGGTAGTGGATGTGTTCTTCCGGGTTGATTCGGTCAAGGCCGGTGTGGGTTGCGTTGGTCATGGTGAGCATGTGTACCTGCTTGGCTATAGATAGGCCGGTGATAGTGAAATCCTACAACTTGCCTTCTGAGTCCCGTTTGACAAGCATGTAGACCTCACCGGCCACTAGATCGAGCATAGCCAGGCCAGAGTAAGCAGCCAGGAAGGGTGTGCCGTAGATCTTAACATTGTTAATAGTCTCGCATCGGGACAGAGCCCTGACAAGGATGAACTCCGCGAAGCAGTTGGCCACGTGGAAGGGTTCGACTTGGAGGAACGAGCCTGCCTGGATGATATTATCATCCTGCAACCTGGTTGTCGGGAGACAGCGCTTACCACAGTTAGGGGCCAGGTATTCACCGGCACCGGGGGTCATGGTGAGGTCGACATAGTCATTGACTATACAGCATCCAGCTGTACCTTCCTCGGCAGTGAGGTCGAAGATCTCTGGGCTGACCTGTCTCTCAGACAGGAAGGCCAAATCCTCCTCGGAATGGCAGATGTTGTAGGGGGGTTTAGTAATATGGGAGTGTTGACCGCAAGGGTGAGAGATGCTAGGGAGGTGGTGAGGCCAAGCTGTTTCCAAGGTGATGTTAAGGCCTTACTACAGAGGGGAATAGACAGGCCCACAAAAGACAATAGTGTGCTGTAGGCAGAGGAATAGATGGTGTAGAATTTAGTGTTTCTGGCATAAGGTGTCTGAATTTCGGCAGCTACCAGCTGTCTGGTTGTCTCGGGGTGAACCTGCGCACAGTCAAGTCGGCGAGGGGACCAGGTCACAGCAGTACAGCAGGAAGCCGAAATCGGGGCGCAGAATTGGGTGAAGATTAGGGCAAGACGTACATCAAAATAAAGCTCTCAATTCTATGACTATTGGAAAAGTAATATCGCAATATGTGAGGCAAAAACGCAGTCGCAAGATCGTAGTTAAATCTGCTCAAGGTCAAGTCAGCAGGAGGCCGAAATCGAGGCGCAGAAATCGGTGGAGATCAGGGCAAAACATACATCAAAATGAAGCTCTTGATTACGCGATTATGAGAAATGTAATATCGCAATATGAGGCCAAAAGACAGTCGCAAGATCCGAGCGTAGGTGTCGAAGGTTGGTAGGATTTGGTGAGGTAGGTTGTGAAGTCGAAAAGGAATTACCGAATGCATCGGTAAAGATGTCAAAGAGGCTCATTGATCGCGTCGCTCGTGATAGGGAAGTCGAAGAGGAATTGTTTGGGTCATCACTCGAGAAGGGGAAGTCGACGAGGCATCATTGAGCGCGCCTCTGAAGATCTGGAAGCCGATCAGGCTCATTGCGGTCGACGCTCATGATGGGGAATGGGGAAGTCGAAGAGGCTCGTTGAACGCGTCGCTGGAGGTGCGGGGCTGAAGGGGCATCACAGAACGCGTCGCTGGAATTGCAGATTTAAAAGAGGCATCACTAAATGGTACAGGGGAATATCATTCAACATTTCTACCTGTTAAATCCCGGCTGAAGTGCATAGAAGTATTTATTACCATCAGCCTAGATAAACTCCATGTTAGCTATCATCTAGAACCCGCCTAGCAGCCGCCAAGAAAGATACCATACTCAATGGAATTTCCTGTACTCTTCCCCCAAGGGGGAATCATCTGGGCTCAGCGCAGCAAGGTAATCCTTAACGCTGTCGGGGGCTTCGTATTCCGCAAAAAAAAGGTCCAGCCAGTGAGTCTCATCATATTTGGACCAGCCCTTGTGAATTTCAACAAGTCGGCAAATGATATCAGTCCACTCCTTATACTGAGGAAGCGTATTTTCACGTCTCTTCCTGACAATAAGACGGTGGAGCATGGGGTCGATAAATGCGTCGACATACTGGGAGAGAGCATGATGTTCGACGACGATGTGTTCATACGGCTCCTCCAAGACCGAAATTGCAACCTCCTAGGCCATCATTTCCTCAGCAAGCACGTCGGCGATCGCACTTATAGCCGATATACCTAATGCGTCAAAAGGGTTACATATCATATTGCTTTCCATAATTAATAAACTAAGAAGGCAAAAGACATTAAGTCGAACTGATTGGGGTATAATTGATAAGATGGAAATGATGAAGTGGAAA
>PVPY01000383.1:0-44300 GCA_002982035.1 Fusarium algeriense | reverse complement strand
GTTTAATTTATTTAAGAGAATATAGCTAATTATTTAAAATTTTAAAATATTATATAATTATATTAATAGACCCTAAAATAGGAATTATAATTTAAATTATAATATTTATCTTTATTAAAATAGCCTATTATTAAGTTTGTAACTCCCTTTATAACTATATTGCATTTTGAAGATTAAAAAAGCTCTTGTCACCAAGAGGACTAGCTGGAATGCTCATCTGCTTCTCTCAATACTCTGGCGGCCTCTTCATTGCCGTTTTCCTCTGCGACTTGCAATGGTGTTCGGCCCTCAGGATCACGTAGACCAAGGACCCGAAGGGTATCCGGAGGTGAAAGACTATCGAGAAGAGCCTCGATGACATATTCATCTCCATTTGAAGCTGCCGCATGTAATAGCGTCTCGCCGTTATCAATTCCCTCAGCTGGTAACTGCATCCTCGCGTCATTATTGAATAATGTTTGGATCAGGTCTGCACTGGCTCGATATTTGACAGCATAATCAAGTGGGCTTTTCCCCAATATGTCGCAGATATTCGGATCTGCCCCGGACCGGACCAGAACATCTGCAGCCTTCCAATTCGAAAACTTACAGGCATGAATCATCGCCGTCTCGCCAGCTACGTTCTGCTTATCCAGATCAGCAGAAAGGTCAGCAAGCTTCTGAACAACGGCCATGTCCTCTCTGTAGTACCTAACAGCCAAAAACAGTGATGTCGCGCGATAGCTAGTTATCGGTACATTGATATCGGCCTTGAGCATGTCTATCACCTCGATATGACCTTTCAGTACAGCCCAGTGTATCGGGCAGTAATGGTAATAATCGGGTGCTTTCCAAAGAGTTCTCAGGGATACTTTGTCCTCTCGGCTGGTCCATTCAAGGAGTTGACCAATGGCTGGACTATTGCCCTGGTAAGCTGCTAAATGCATTGGATTCATTCCATCAAGCCCTTGAATATCGAGTCTTGCCCCGCGTTCCAGCAGCAAGAACACATGATTCGGTGATCCGAACCCGCAGGCATAATGCAAGGGCGTATAGCCGTGGTAGTCTTGCATGTTAACCAATTTGCTAGAACACTCAGCGTAGATTGTGATTGCTCTGGGGAAGTTTTTGGCATTACTCGCCGCAAAATAGTGAATTGGAACTCGTCCAAAGATGTCTCTTGTGCAGGCGTCTTTTTTTTTGTAAGTGACGTTTCCGTATGCTGCATCTATATGCGATTGTGTGAGCAAGAAGTAAGCAGGGAACGACTCTAGATGTGGTGGAGACTCGTGATGGAGATCCTCATCGTCAAGTTCCTCGTCAGGTTCCTGATCGTCATCGACTTTGTCATCATCAATCGTGAAGTAACCAAGATTTAACGGACGATGTGACCATCCAGAAAGTGTTTCCAGGTTTTTACAAAAACTGCGTCCCACTGTCGAGGATTTAAGACATTCAGCGAGCGAATCCGAGAACAAGCCCCGCATGTGGACAGGAACGTCGTCCCTCTCGTGGTCATGGATTGCTTCAAGGAGGAAAGCCAAACCACACTCCCTGATGCCGCTTTTCTCTGGCGCGTAGCATTGGGTTCGCTTCCAAAGATCTTCATAAATAACCCACAACGAAAATTCATCTCCAGTCACGCTTAACTCAACCATCCTTGCGTACACATCTTGGAACCAAGCGTGAGGAAACGGCAAGATCTGTGCCATGCTGAGGGGTGAGATGATGTTCAACATGGCTTCCTGGTATGTGCCAAGACCCCGCTTGTGAGAGGAATCAGCCAGATCCGATATATCCTTGTTCCAGAGAAAGTGGGACCTTTGGCTATCTTCGTCGCTACCGACAGCTTTTTTCAATTCGGTTTCACCCTTAACACATGCCCCCGGTGTCTTCGATGCCGAACACATAAATGAGAAAAACAGATCTTTGGCACATAGGTATTCCAATGTGTCATGAGTCTCAATCCCTAGTGCAGTTCTGTTCTCATCGTCATCCTCTTCACCATTCACTTCATCACTCTCTTCATCACTCTCTTCATCACTCTCTTCGTCACTCTCTTCGTCACTCTCTTCGTCACTCTCTTCGTCACTCTCTTCGCCACTCACCTCGTCACTGACTCCGTTATTCTCCCCCGCAACAGGAAAGACCACAATGCTGCGAATCTCGTCTTTAACATGATGCGGAAAACGACAGCAACCAAGCACTCTGCTTTCGTCAAAGATTTTGGTACCGACCTCTGTTCTTGCTGGCTCTGACTCTTGGACTTTTAATAAAACATCGAGGCATTGTGGTACCCACCACTCAAGATCCTGTAGCAGTTGCGCCTTCGATATCGCCTCTGAAGGTCCCAGCAGTCTCAGGCTATGGGGTGGAACAATGCGACGCAGCCACTTGTCCCCCTTTTGGGCCAAGAGTGATGACTTCTCCATATGTAACTCCTGCTCATTCTTTTCCTGAGCTCGGATCGTCTGAGTCCAGAGTGAAAGTACCGCATCAAGGCTGTCTGCGGGCACATGCCAGGTGCCGTCATGGTAGGAAAGGTCGATTGCGATCTCCTGTTTCTCTGTCTGAGTCGAAATTAGGCTGCTGTAGTTGACTTCTATCAGCCAACTAATTTCAGATAATACATGATTTGAGTCCTCGTCGCTACCGCTATTGCTGATGCCACGTTGGCGGCTCTCATCTTTGCTAATACCATGAGGAAGTAGAGCCCTCAAGGCGTCCTCAACCGATAGCGCAAGGTTGATAGCTATTTCCGATGTTTTGCTTTGAAAGTTCGCGAGTTTGCAAATCTCCCGCCGTGCCAACATGAGTTCTTGCGCCGTCGTTTCGTCTCCCCGTCTTGGAGACAACTTTTTGTATTCGGTTGTCTCACCGGTCACGACGGCCCATGATCCAAGGGCTTTGTTCGTCCATTTCATTTTTCCAGTTGGTGAGGGTGAGCCAGAAGTTTGGTCTATTCTTTTGTTGTCACTCATGTCACTTTGTCCCGGTTCATTGCCTTGTTTGTTGCCTTGTTTGTTGCCTTGTTTGTTGCCTTGTTCGTTGCCTGGTTCGTTGCCCGGTTCGTTGCCCGAATCCCGTTCGTCCTCTGCCGGCGATGCTCCCAGTACACTTCTCTCAGTCACCAGTTTCCATGCAAGCCAGTTCAACTCGAATTGAGGAAGGAGCTTAGCTTTACTGAAGGATCTTGCAAATCCAGGTCGAACAAGCGCCCGGCATAGAGTCATGATACCGACCGCACCCAGTTGAGCTAGCGATGCCGCTGAGTTCATGGCTCTTAGGCCGATAAATTGAACGATAAAACCAACTAGACCAATGAGAACGCCACTGATTGTTGCCACCTCAAGAGTATTTCTTTGTCCCTCCTTATCGTTCTTTTTGAGGCCCTTGCCTCGGGCTGACTTGGTTATGATAGGGCACCCCTCCGACTGAGACATCGCATACGAGTCAAACACTTGTTCGCTGACAGTTTGGCCCTTCTGCACCCAACACATGACGAATACTGACCCGTCATTTGTTCTATAGCATGTCTCTTCTGTGCTGCTTTCGACAACGAGAGCACAAACGAACAAGCTAACTGCAAGTAGTATAGTACCACTAGTAGCGAGAGGGAAAGCGTAAGGAGCTGCAGGTTGGTCGTCTTTTTGGAAGCTGGGTTTGACTTTTGGATAGTAGCTCATGACGCCAAAAAATGTAAGGACCCCTCCTTGCAAGAGAGTTTCTAGGAAAGCGATAAACCGGATTCCAGCCCGTCTATCGCTGTTCTGTAGATTGAGAGATATATTTGCCGTGTTTGAGCAGGTATCTCGAATCACTGCGATGAAAGGTTTGCTTTGAGTCTCATGGGAGGGTTGGGCCTCCTGCGACAGCTGATATTGCCCCAGTTCCACGTCAGATCCAGCTGAGTGGCTATCCATGCTCGGGAACAATTTGGAAATCGAGCTCAAAAGACCATTATGAGAAGCTGCCGTTGCAGGTATATTTCCATCAGGGGGTCCTTGGTCCCTTTCCCCCATTTTCCCTCCGTTGAATTGATCCTTGGACCGAAAAAGCTGCTTCATGAATTCTGGAACAAACGGCGATGACTGAGGCACGACCATCAGAAGTTTGTCTTTGACAGCCACCTCGAGTGGCATATATCGTAACGGCAGCCTCTCACTAGATTTCCCGTGATTATATCCCTTAGGATATATGCAGATGAATTCCCAAACAGATGATGTCCCTTGGCAGCGAACAATACTGTCGCCATTAAAAAGCTCACAGACCTCAGGCGATGTGGATGACATGAGCTCTATTTCTGCAGCGGCTGTGTTCTCTTTTGCGCGGCCGATAATGGCTTTCAACCACTTTGGACCACCGACTCTAATAGCACTGACTAGGATCGTGATGATGCCAAGAGGAGCCATCGCAAGCGCTAAACAATCAGCCCAGCCTAATGCTTGACTCAGAAATTGCATCGTGACGCGTTCACCGAAGAGTGCAAGAATACTGGATGAGTTCGATAAGCATCTAAACGATATTGAAATAATACACTGCCCGTTTGGCTTTACCTACGGCCCTAGATCAGTAAATAAGTTGTTGGTGAAATCGTCTAAAGAGTCTGCCCGGACGCAAGCGATCAGCATGGCGTGGACAATCCATGCGCATTGTATGAGTTGAGGCATGACGTAAAGAATGAAGTTGAGATGCTTCGTGTAAGAATACTTTAGTGAGATATCTGCACAGATAATAGGAATATGCGTCTTAAAAGTATTTCTCATTCAGAAGAATGCATGCCTAGCTGGCATAAAAACCCTGGCCCCAAGATCATATTTGAGGCCCCCCATAGGGCCCACTCTGTTTTTCAGCTGAAGATAAAGCGGGCGTCAATAAACCTACTTTGGAACAGTATTGCAGCAAAATGCATTTCATTGCATACCCTGCCCCATTTGCACGTTGTACAAAGAGGGGGTGGGACCTATCAGCGCACGTTGTTAATTCGAAATTGTTCACATTGGCTCAATGGCTTATACTTGCATGACTTGAATGCATCAGCAAATGCTTCGCCGTCTATGACCAGCTTTAGGGAACCTGGCCTCGACTTTCAAAAGATGTCAACTGTTCTTATATCTCACTCTGGACATTGAAATGCAGAACCGCCATAAATCTCCAAATCTTGTCTATGTCAAATTGAGGAAAGTTATTGGCCCAGCTCGTTGACTAAAGCTGCGAAATTGCAATTCAGCCTAGCATGTGATATAAGCGCAATGTTATTACAGTGCAAGGCAGATATCTCAGGGTGCCATTTTCAAACCCCGCTTCCTTATATCGTACTAATTACTAAGTGTTTAAATTTGACCATTCTTTAAATCCAGACTTTGTCACAAAACATCTTAGAACTACTCGGAACCTCGATTGTTACTCCCAGACCCCGGTACAAAGTCTGCCCGATGGAGGCTGTCGGGTTGGCCCTTGGTGTCCTCGGCATTTCAGGGCTCTTCACAGCCTGTATCCAGAACTTCGACATTGTCGTTAATTCGCGGAGTTTCAGCCATGAGTTTGAGGTGCTATGCGCACAGGTACGGAGCGAGACATCCTTATGCCTACTGGCTACTGACTTGGGCAGCTCGCGTTGCAGAGGGTTCGTTTCGTTCTCTGGGGCGAGACCCTCGGCCTCGTCCCTAGTCCGTCGGGAAATAGAATACCATACAACAACGCAATCGACAGAAGCGATATCAGGCCGGTAATTGAGTCAGCCCTTAACAATTTACGCCTGCTGCTTCAAAACGCCGAAGTTGTCACGGGCAGATACGAGTTCGAGGAGGGCACTGATGGGAGGGAAGTCTCAGAGCTGGAAGTCTCTTCTCAAGTTGGGTTGACTATTTTAAGACACTTTCCAGTCCTTCAAATCGCGGATCCGGAACAATCAAAAGGCGAAATCGACCTGAACTGTGACAAGATGGGCGATTCACGACTCTGCCAGGTTCAAAACAATGATTAGCCAAATAAAAGACTTGGTAGATGGCCTGGAGGGTATCACCAGTACCCTTGGTGTGTTGGAGCGTCAAAGAGCTCTGTTGACTGAGGAAGTGGAATCCATCTCTGATACCCACAGTCTCCATCTGCTCCAGGAAATCGCATCTCTGAATGAGCCATCAGAGTCTCTGGTTGATGTATCGGATGTCGCCAGCATTCGCCTCAGCATCGCCGAGAGCTTGAGCACTCAGCCATACCATACAATGCGACACAATTACTTGGACCTGAGCAAGTGCCACAGCCGCTTAAGGAAATCGGCTACAGGCTACAAGAACCTGGCCCGACTACTTTGCTCAAACAAATCATAACTAAAAGCTTCAGTAAACAGCCTAGTCTTAGAGACCGCCTTATCATGGCCTGTGTCACTAGCTTTCATGAATACAACCAATTAGAGAAGTTTCTTCCCAACGAAGATCTCTTTAGGCTTCTTGGGGAAGAGGTTGTAGAACAGGAATTAATCAAGTGCTACACCCAACGCTACGCCTCGCCTAAGCTGCTGCGAGCCCTAAAGAATACATCTACGGTGTTTGTTTGGCCAGATATCAAATTCGAAGCTCGGAGAGTTTGTGGGACGCTAGCAGAGAGTGACAACCGGGAACAAACTCCTCCAGCGAACAAATCGTACCGGAAGATACTCGCAATTGCGGTTTTGATTAGAGAACGATCTTTGATTATCCCGTTTATGGAGGCAAAAGTATGCGACGATGACTTACCTCTCAGTCTGGAGAACACGGACGGTTCTGCACCTTGGAAGCTGAAGCGCAAGAATGGCCATGACGTCCCTTTGCACTGCTTCCAGGGCTGGGGGATGAGCAGGTTGGACAAATTCGTGGCGAAGCAGTGGGTAGTGCTCGCACCATTCTTCAACCTAGAGTGCGGAGAAATAGAGGGAACTCAGAACTTGTCAAACGAGGTCATCCTTCCTTTTATCTCTTGGAACGAAACGTCTAGACATTGCGATATGTATAAGGTTCAGATTCATTCCAGTCATCACGCCTTTAACAAGACTCCTGTAAGCCACTCCTGTATTCACTGCTTACATTTTTCCCTGACCAAATCTGATTGCCGTAAAATTTCGGTAGATAACTGAGGCCTCACATCAGATGTTTGCTGTCAAGAAGATCTACAATAACACAAGCAAGGGCCCTAGTCGCGAAGTCAGCATTCTGAGAAGGTTTAGCAACGATAAACACCCGCATCCCATTTCCCTCTTAGCGTCATACATACAGCATGGAGCATATCACGTCATCTTTCCATGGGCTGAGGCAAATCTCTTAAACTACTGGGTGATAATTAACCCAAATCCTTCGGAGGATGAACGAGGCCAAAATCTTGTCTGGCTAGCAACGCAATGTCAAGGTCTTGCGGAAGCGCTTTCATTCATTCACAGCTATGACGCTACTTCTCTCAAGCCTCATATCCATCCTCGCTCGTTCCCCTTACAGTCTAGCATAGTACAGACAGATGGCGATAAGGAGGTCTGTCAACTAATTAGTCGCTATGGTTATATCACTCCTACGAACATTCTTTGGTTCCCCGGTAATGACATCTCCGATAGAGGGATTCTGAAAATAACCGACGTTGACATCGCTGAATTCAGTACCAAAAAAGAGATCGAACTAAACCGTCGGGTTTTGATTGCTAATTTGCCTACTTACCGCCCGCCCGAGACTGACCTCAAACCCTATTACGATCTTGTTAGAGCCTCATACGATATTTGGACTCTTGGCTGTGTGTATTTGGAGTTCCTTACATGGTGGTTTGGCGGTTGGACCTATTGCCATACATTCGCGAAGCGCCGCCTAAGCCCGGATCCTATATGGGGGAGTGGGTGTTCACCTGGATTTAGAACCGACTCGTTCTTTTCCGTCACCTATAACAGAGCCGGTAAGCCGGAAGCTCATATCAAAACCGAAGTGACAGAGGTCAGTACCAACCAAAGCCAGTTTGTATGCCTGGGATAAACCCTAATCGTTCTTAACTATCACAGTTCATAGAAGAGTTACACGACCACCGAAGCTCTAACGCCTTCGTTCGTGAGTTTCTTGGAATGATTAGAACGAAAATGTTAATTGTTGTTTCTCATTTGGAAAAAGAGGGGAAGCCAGGTAGACAGGATTCAAGGAAGACAGCAGATAATCTAGGCACTATGCTGGAGAAGCATTTGTTAAAATAATGATTGCTTGAGTTATATTTAGGGAATTCATATACTGGGCTTCAAATTGCGTTTAATATATAGCCTTAGGCTTACACTGTTACCTACCCAAAATCAAGAGGCATAATTGTAGGAGGGGAAAGCGAAACCCGCCAAACAGCTTAGCAGGTATAAGGCATAATAATGTCAATCAGAGCAAACAGCAGGGCTTCCAATTCAGCCTCAGAGAACCTTGCGATGGCTTGAAGTGTTGGGTGGGTTGCGAATGTCACCCTACCAGCCAACTATGCCAAGCCAATCATCATCTCCTGGACAAGGAATATTATTTAGGTATAAATTGAATTCTTTGCGGGCCGGGGAGCTGAGAGCGCCACCGCGGTTAAAATAACTCTTGAATTTACTTACAGATGCGGGGATTTCATTAGTGTTCTGCCAGGACGGATAATCAAATTGGCCACCCGTCATCAATACTATGCACCTTGCATGTCTTGATGCACAACACAGATGACCACTTGGTATAACTCTTAGGCCTTAATTGAAGAAAACTGCAATCGTCAAGCTTAGTGATTCAGGCCTGGATGTTGATCTGAGCCAGACCAAGTATGCAGTAATGCCAGTTACACAAAGACTCGTTTCAGATTTCACCCTATCAAGTCACCCAAAAACAATTGCTGCTAATAATATCGCCAAATTTTGCTTACTCCGCATACATGTAGCACGAAACAGGACACTCAATTGGTTGAGATCAGCGGCTATGGTGTTCTTTGGTCAGAGAGACGCGCAATCACAACTTGGTGGCTTTTTATGAGCCACAATTACCAGTTCCTGGCATAACCGCTGATATTAAAGCCAGCTGAATCCTTCAAAGGCTACCTCGTTCCCAATCGCATCATTCTCTTCATATCATCGAGAGGAATACTTTGCAGCTATGGATGTTTTGGACGAAGATTACGGTACGAACTACGAAGCGAATTTCACACTCAGCAACGACGATCGAAACACATACAAGCTGGGGCGCATTGCAGGCCATAATGTGGTTATCAACCGTGCTCAGAGCGAAACGCCTGGCCAGATCCCGGCTTACGAGATTGCGAGCAGTATGAAAAGCACATTTCCTTCCATCCGATTTGTACTTCTCGTTGGGATCGGCGGGGGAGCTCCTTCTGAGATTGCAGATGTCCGCCTGGGCGATGTTGTGCTTGGCACCTCCGTTGTCCCTTATGGAAAGGGTAAAGTGCTGGACCACACCTTTAAAATCACCGGCAACAAAGAGAGGCCCCAAAAGAGCTTCTAGACGCTGTTACAGAGTTTGAATACCAACTGAGACGCGGGCCGTCACTGGAACAGATCATTGATGACGTGATTTGTCGACAGGTCGGTTTGAGGGAACGGTACCCCCGTCCAACAGAAGATCGCTTGCTGTTGAGCGACTACTTGCACCAAAGCAGCTCGTGCATCCGCCAGCAGCTGCAATTACAGGATGTTTCCCAGCTGGTCGGCCGTAAGCAACGTCCTGCTGGGCGGCTCATACAAACACACTGCGGTACAATTGGCTGAGCGGATCAGGTGATGAAGAGCGCGAAAGTGCGGGATCGTCTATCTCACGAAGAAAGCATCATCTGCTTCGAGATGGAAGCCATAGCAGTTATGCAGACAACCAGGAGCATCTCCATCAGAGGAATCTCGGACTACTCTGACGGACACAAAAATGACGCCTGGCATGATTACGCATCCCTGGCAGCAGCAGTCTGCGCCCGAGAGCTGCTCAGGTGGCTTACGCCAGATTCTGTGCTCCATACTGCGATGAAGCTGACCCCAGATGAACTAAAGCGCATCATGGATGGGACCGTTGGAAGCGTCGAGAAGAAGATCAATCAGTCACTACGTAAGATTGAGGACAAAATAACAGCCATCAGGGAAGCCAATGACACAGTCAAGGAACGCGTCCATTTGCTCGAGGAGCTCGCAAGGCAACAGCAGCAAGACAATGGTATGGCAATGAGTTGCATGATGAGCGACTTCCAGAAGCAGCTTGAAATTTTAGCTCAACGTCTTCAAACCCAAGTTCAACTTCAGGTAACGAATGCTGATTATGTGACTCGAGCGGAGTGGGAAGAACTCAAAGGACAAGTGGACAACACGGCAGAGGACGCTGGCAACCTGGGCGAGACGTGCCAACAGATGCTAGAGACTGCGTCTGAGCTGGCGGAATGCATAACGGGGAATATCGGAAACGATAAATTGCGTTATATCTCGGACTACCTCAAATTTGGGTCAAAATTTACCGGTCACATCAGGAATATTCGAGGAAGTGGTAAGAAGAGGAAAACCTCCGACATCAGCTACACAAACACCAGGGCTTCTTCCCCATCCTCTAGGTCATCCACTCCTACAACCAACTACTCTTCGCAAACGGCCCATACAGGCTCGACTTCAACCAGCTACGAGCAGCCATCACCCCATCTATATCCTGACACGATCTCGACCAGCACCTCTCCCTCGAACACGTCTGTCCTTATCACTCCCTCTCGAAAGGAAGCTATAGATTCTTCACCTGATGGGCCTAGCAACTTCCCTCGGCAATCCAGGTCTACCTCTCCGTTGTATCGGAACTCTTCAAAGCCAAGTGTTCCTACCAAACCCGGTCAACCGGCAACTTCAACCGCGAGACTTAGCAAACCGGCTATTCCAGATAAGCCCGGCCGTCTGCGTGTGGGAGACCACAGGCCCGGGTCAGGGTGATTTTTTAACTGCGAGCGGACGGGATCGTATTGTTTCTTACTTCCTATGGGTTCACCCCAAGTTTTGTATTTCCTTATCTTTTAATTATAAAATATAGTTTCTGTACTTATAATTGTTTATCTGCTCTAATCAATTATGCATTCCCTTACAGGTTCCTTATTTAATTGTTCATTGCCTGACTATCAGCTTTCTTATGAGTCTGCGGCGCATTGAATGACCGAGTTCGGCCCGAAATCGGAGTTTGCAAGACTTGGATGATTGTTACCTCTTCACCTCGCGTCGTTCCATTGGTGCTTGGAAACATAAACCTATCAATGCTATGCGATTTCATCTAAGAAAATGTGAAAAAGACACAGGGTCAATTATTCCGATTGCGTTTAGAAAGAATCTAGAGCGTCTGTAATTTGTAGCTCATTAAACATGACTTTCTGCATAGCGTTGTGAAACCGTTTTAAATGGTAAAAAAACTCTTTTCTAGCCCGGGAGGGCATTTTAGATCTTTGAAGTCTATGCAATGAGTATATAATCTAGTGTCCATTTACACCGTTTGTGCCATTTGTACCGTTGGTTCCGTTGAGTCCATGGCCCTGTGTTCGGACATCGTGAATTGCCTTGGCGACGTACTGCACGTTTCTCTTATTCACTGTCAAACCGTTAGAGATGTAAAAGCAAGACGTTTCTAGAGAAACTTACATCCAGAGATAGAGATACGTCCCGAGTTGAGAAGGTAGATATGGAATCGCTCACGAAGAGCCTTGACCTCGAAAGGAGAAAGACCAGTGTATGAGAACATACCAATCTTCAAAAATGTCAGCACTCTGTCAATCTTCCATTTTCAATTGAACTCACCTGATTGACAATGTGATTCCATGTACCAGGCGTCTCCAGCCTCACCAACTCATCATAAAGAGCCTGTCGCATACTCTTAATACGACTACTCATAACCTGCAAATCCGCCATCCAAGCCGCAGTCAACTCCTCACTATCCAAAACCGTCTTGACAATAGTAGAACCATACTTGGGCGCCATGGAAATCTCAGATCGGAGGAGGTACGACAATGTCGAGTACGCATTATCTCGAATCTCCTTTGAAGGCTCTGCGAGGACAAGATGAATAGCGCCTGCTCGGTGACCATAAAGACCAAAGTTCTTGGAGAATGATTGCGCGACAATCATGTCGGGTCGAGGCTGCTGTTGGTAGAAGTATCGAATCGCCCAGGCATCCTCGGCGGGATCTCCGGATGCAAAACCCTGGTACGCAGCATCGAAGAAAGGGAAGAGCTGCTTTCGCTGGCACAATTCCGCAATAGCCTTCCACTGCTCCTTTGAAGGATCAAGACCAGTTGGGTTATGCGCACAGGCATGCAGCAAAATAGCATCGCGCGGCTGAGCATGCTCCTCCAGCGTCTTGATCATACCCTCGAAATCCAACGAACAATCCGACTTTTTGTAATAAGGGTACAATCTCGGCTTTAGTCCAACAGACTCCCAAATCATATGGTGATTAGCCCACGTCGGATCGGAAACCCAAATATTCTGCGGTCTCAAGTAATCCGCAACAAACCTCGCACCGATATGATTCGCTCCGGTCCCGGAGACAGTCTGCACAGAAGCAATACTCAAATCATTCTGCTCCGCGAAAATAAGATCCCTCGCGACTTTAAGAAACTCCTGATCGCCCTCAATGGGAAGATAATCATGTCTTGTAAGACTAGCCTCTTCAAAGAGCTTCTTCTCAACGCGGGTTACTACATCCAAGGGCCATGACTTTCCCTCGTCAGTGCAGTAGACACCTACGCCGAGATTGACGCGGTCTGGGGAGGGATCGGCTCTGTAGGCGGCGAGAAGATCGAAGATCTCGTCGGTTGGTTGCCTGGGGAGGGATGAGAAGACTGAGGAGGACATTGTGGGCTTTTGATGAGGTAGGGAAGTGATGAGGCGGTGGAAGAGGATGGGAGGAGGGAAGTGGGTATTTTTTTTTAGTTTTGGGCTTGGGTCTTTCAGGGTAGGGCTAGTTTTGTTTTTTTGTTAGTGGTTTATGTTGCGCCACTTGAAAAATGGGTGATGTTTGTCGGGTTTCTTTGTCGGCATTCATCAGATGATGAGAACAATATCTAACATTTACCAGGAAAATTGGCAAATAAGATGTAATAAATCTCATTTCAGCATAAACAATAGGTACGGCTATAACTGGAGTCCAATTGAAGCGCTGGGCAAAGACGGATGCAGGTATCAATTACCCTGTTCCAAATTGATCCTTCAACATCTATTCGGCAATCTATTGCATCAAGTCCCACTGCTGGCTGAGAGTTCAATTCAGTTCTCAAGTCTTTGCAGCTTCGAGATTGGCTGTTGTAAAGTGAAGCATCCATCAAGTGTCAAATTAACCTATTTCAGCCTAGCCTCATGTAAGGTACAATACCAACGCTGAGCGTCAATTGCCGAGAGACCAATCATGACGGTCAATTGGTCAGAGACAAGGTTGCATCGAGATTAACGCCGCTGGATGAGTTTCACCCAAATCTCATTAGATTAATCTCACTTTATTGGACAATTGAACAATGTTGTACAGTATCGTTGTGAGCTGTTAGTAAGGGGGGCAAAAAGAAAAGGGGGGGCTGGCCTGAGACGACCGGATAATTCATGGTCCGACCAGTGTTTTTAGAAACTTAGTTCTTCGGCGACGCCGAGTGGCGATGCATGCTTGTTTCCGCAATAATAATACATCATCTAAGAATCTTGTCTAGCAGAATATCTTCAAGTGAACAACTGAAAGACGTGTATTAAAGGTGTGAAATAGTAATAAAGGCTAATTTGATCTCCATGAGTGTATGCATAATTGTTTAAACTCAATGGAAATGATGCCTCGGCACTTGAGTCGGGACCATAGCGTTTCAGTTACAACACTAATAAACTGACCGACCAGTCTTGGCCCGGCCCACGTATCAATGCGTCGTCAGTGGCAACCTCAGGCATCAATAGCACTTTTCCCCTTCTCAATTTCTCACAAAAACAGGCGAGTTTTCATCCCATCCGAGACCCCATCTAACCCAATCCGACCCCTTCCATTCCTTCTTTCATGACATTTTAATCTTTAATACCCTTTTCCACAAATGCACTCATTATTACCAATATCTTTACTCACGTTATTCTCCTCCGCGCGCGCTTCATACGTTAACTTCAAGGACTGCAGTACACCCTCATCAATATCAGCATATTCATACGACCCAGCCAGTCTAGACGTGTATCTAGACAGACAGCACAATGGAACAACGTTCAGTATTGAGGTAGAAGGGAATTATCCCACGATGGCTTCGTGTCAGTCATCTTTACTCGATAACGCCTCTGTTGAATTGAGTCTAGAGGCCCTCGGTGGAACGACGAGGTACAATGGCGAGATTCAAAATGCGACGTGTCGGACCAGGGAGATTAAGCAGATCAACACCATTTTCTACATGCAGTACCTTGATGTGCTTTTCAAGGTAAACGACCCGAAACCGCTGGCGGCGTACGAGTTTAAAATCAACATTGATGCTCCCGATCATTTCTCAGTGGCCTGTCTTGACGGTTTTCTAACGCCTGATATTGGATATGCGGCCCAAGAGATTTCATTTTGGATACCGGCGCTTACGTTTATTCTCGTTATTTTGGCGGCTGGTTGGAGAGAATGGTATAATCTTGTGCATCCGTTGAGAGAGGATGATGAAAGTGGGCAGGAGAGAAGTTTAAGCCGGTCTCATCTTACGCGCATCGCCGATTGTCTCGCATACATCCAGTTCGTCTTCTTTTCCAGCGCGCTCAGCATTCGACAGCCTGGGTTTCTGCAACCGGTCGTTAGTTCAACGAGTTGGTCTACTCTCATGACCCGACGCGGTATTGTATGGAGACGTTCTCAGTATTACGGCATTCGCGATGGGATTCATGAGATCAATGGGACTTTTGGGGGGACTTCAGGGCTGGAGCATATGACGCAGGTGATAGGGGCGCCAGTTACTGTGGACACTTGGACAAACATTGCGACGTTGGCGGTTGTTATCCTCGTGCTTTTGTACGCGATAATTCAGGTTGGCCTGAATTTAAAATGGACGCGCGATTGGTTTCAGCAGTCGGGAAAGTGGATGATTGAAAGCTCTTCGAAACCACACAAAGCTACGATTTGGGTCGCTTTACGGGTCTATCTCAGCTACCTTTTGCTTCCTCTTACGGCTTGGACGACATATCAACTCGACAGCGCGAGCGCTCGCCCCATCTATTACACTATTCTGGTTATTGTAGTGGTTGTTCTACTCATTATTGGTTGCTGGTGGGGAATGTCGCGAAGTCCTCAAGATATGGGTTATTTACTCGTTGATAACCTTCAGCGGCAAACACACGAGGAACCTTCGCGAACACAAGACTACTACACCTACGTCACTTTTATTCTTCTCTTTGCTCGTGGAGTCATCATTGGCGGGTTGCAGCGATTCGGGACTGTGCAGTTACTTTCGCTGATGGCCTGCGAAGTACTTCAGCTTGGCTTTCTCGCTTGGGTTCAGGCTGCACCTGGTTTACTCTCAAAACCTGTTTTGATCTCGGGTGCACGACTCTGCGTGCTGCTTCTCTGTCTAGGAATGATCCCTGACTTATGGAGTCATACTGCGGCGAGTGCACTTGGTTATGTTCTCTTGACGTTTCATGCTCTGTTCTTGATTGGCGTGTTTCTTGTTCCTTCAGTTTACGAGTCCATTCAACTTGCTATGATTCGTTTCAATGAATGGCATGCTCCTCAACAACCAGCTCATGACTCTTCACTGGAGCGACCTCAGGTACGTGATTACGCATGCATCTTGAAGAGCAAGTATGCTAATCTTGGCAGGTTTATGGGCTTCGTCAACTTTCACGACGTCCAACAACAAGAACAGACCTCACAGGGCAGAGTATCATAAATCACGACAGTAGCAGCAGTCTATCAAGCTCAGCAAATTCATCCTCCGACTCAGCCAACAGATCATCACGCGGCTCAGAACCAGTATCACCCGAACTCCTCCGCACATACTTCCGCTCTCCAAGGCCTGAAAGATCGGTATCAAGTCTTTCAGACCGACGCCAAATCTCATCATTCGACTCACCAAGATCTTCACGGTGTGCATCGCGCGCTTCACCATGTCATCAACAATTTCCCTCTTTCGAGACTCCGCGACCTCCAACAGTCTACGAAAACCCCAATGAGAGAAACTCTGTTGGTTCGAGTTTGAGTACAGATAGTGGAGATATTGGAGAACAACCTTCTGCTTGGTCGGCGATATTACCGTCGAATACGCAGGTGGATTATTCGTTTAGAGAAACGGATTTGTACTACCATAAGCCGAGGGAGGTAACATTTGGAAACGCTGATGGTGGTGATAATGATGCAGGTGGACAGTCATCGGGTTGGGCTGGGAAACTCAAGTTTTGGTCATGATAATTATGTAATATTTTTTCTTTGTCTTGGTTGGGAAAAAGGAAAAGGAAAAGGGAGCGACTTTGGAATTAGGAATAATAGGTTTAATGAACTCTGGTTCATGGATGATCATGACAGCATGAACATCTACGGAGCAAATAGAGCGAATCAGTGACATATTGTCAAATGACAAACTGCATTCTGCAGCCAAAGAAGCCTTGAATCAGGTGAAACGACAACATTTGTGGACGTCTTATTAGGAATTCATTCATCAAGGAGCAAACAATCACCGCATATCATATCATGGCTATAAAAGGAGGGAACCCAGCTCTTGGCTATAGCAAGGACCAAAGCTAACAACCAAGCGACCACGAAGACTCAAAAATCCAAGAGCAGAAGAAAGCTAACTATGGCGCTACAACACGAACTTACCGCAGAAACTGAATTCTGGGAATGCAGGCAGACAAAGGGTGACGGCAAGACTTGCTTTAAGCTTAATGATAAGGGGGATAAGGTGTGCATGGCATGCAGGGCGAGGCGAGATAAGGGTGACAAGGCTATTGATAAGGATGCTAATATAATTGGAGAGTTGAAGAAAGTTGAGGATGGGAAGGAGTTTTGGGAATTCAAATAACTGAAGCAGAGAGGGCTTGACTTGATGTTTGGACTGTATCAGTCTGGGCGATTCTGTCATTCACAATGACATCGAAGTTCTGATTCAAACATCTCACCTTGCTTTAGTGAACATTCATGGCTGATGGTAGTAATCTGTGACATATGCTGAAGTGGTTAACTGCCAGCTGTTGAGACAGCTGTCGCACTCTGAATCATGTCAAGAAGACAACACTTACTAACAGCTCATTCGACTCGCACGACAAGGAGAATGGGCTACATAAGCAGTGACCTCACCTACAAGCTGGGACACCAACAATCAACCGCATCTGCTCCTGCGACATCCAATCAACATCTTCTCATCAAAATCCAACCATGACAAAGACATATGACAAGCCTCCTGAGAACACTGTCTTCTGGCAGTGCAACCAGTTGAAGGGCGATGGCAGTACTTGCGCTGGAATCAATTTCCCGGACCAGAAGGCGTGTATGGAATGCAAGTTCAGGAGAGACAAGGGAGATATGGTCTATGACAGTCGCCAAATTCCCATAGGAGAATTGAAGAAGGTGGAAAACGGGGTTGAGTATTGGGTGTACAAATAGTGATGCAGGGCATGCTTGACTCTGTTATGGGAATGCAAAAGCTACATCAGCAAGGATAACACGGCTGGTAGTTTTGAAGAAACAGAGAAGGCTTCTTCTAAAAATTCAACAAGTTTGACACATGATCATATTGATGTTGGCTCTAATGTTTGTGATGGATCAGTCAGTGGTTTTGTTAGCCACAGTGACATTGAAGTTCTGATTGAAGCATCTCACCGTGCTCGTGTAAGCATTAAGTCTGGATGTAGCTATTTTGTGAAGCATGCTGAAGTGGTTAACTGATAGCTATTCCGGGGGATATTTCCAGAACAAGGAGGCAACGCTTATTGATAGTTGATTCTGATATTCAGAGATCAAGGAGCTTGGTTATAAAAGCCCGAAGTTGGCCGCATGCATACACACAAGCAATCAAACATAACCGAACTATCAAGCAACCCCTCCAAACTAAGACTAATCATGACGGATACACATCCCGAGCCTCCCAAGGATACCTTCTTCTGGCAATGCAGCCAGAACAAGGGCGATGGCAAGACTTGCGGTTATAGGAACAAGGTGGAAGATAAGCAGTGTCGTGGATGCAGGGCTAGACGAGACAAGGGGGATCAGGCGTGCGATAGGGCATGGATAACCCTCGGCATTTTGAGAAAGGTGGAAAAGGGGGTAGAGTATTGGGAGTACATGCCTAAGTCTTAGCTTGCTTGGATGTGATGAAAGAATACGAACGCTTCTGGAGAGCGTGAGTTGGTTCGTAATCTCAAAACAACAGAGAAGGCTTCTTATAAAATATCTACAAGATTTACGCGCCTCTTATTGATGTTGCACGTGGTAAGAAAATTGTGCAGGCTATTAGATGCCTTCAATGAGGATACTGCAGTCTTATACCTATCAAGCGTATCAATCTGGTAAGTGCTGAAGGCTCGTGCGAAATTACTGTGAGACCTTCGTCTCAAAGGTTGCCGGCTCCTTGACTTCCAAGCCCAACACATCACAAGGTACTCTGTACTTTCAAGACATGTCCTCAATGAACATGTGCTTACAGGCGTCTTTGGCCACTGGAGACTCGTAGTTGGTCCAATCTCAGCTGGTTGGAGTGATACACTGTGAACATAAGCATCGAGCTACTGTAAGACATCGCACTCACTGTTGCTGGCGACCTCGGCGATGCAATGAATCTGAGACAGAAACTGTCAAGACGTAAGCGAGTCACTAAGCCTGAGAAATATATAACCACGGAGCCAGAACGCGCCTGTAACTACCACCTGCAAAAAAGCCCCTCTGCACAGAATCAACAATGCCTATGATCACAAGAATTCGGGAAGACGCCGAAGTCTGGAAATGCATGCAGAAGAAGACCAACGGGACAATTTGCATCTATGCAAATGACCGAGCCACAATGCTATGTGGAGGCTGCCAGGTCAAACGGAGTGTTGGAGCAATCGCTAACAATGAAGATGGTTATAAAATTGGGGAACTGAAGCAGGTTGACCCTGATGGTATAGAACATTGGTCGTTCAAGGATTGTTAGCTTGAGTTGAAGCGGAGTTACCAAAGACCTTAGCCATGGTGAATGGAACAGCTGGCAAAGATTTTAAAGTATGATTGATGGTTCAGATACTACTGCAAATGCCGGGATTTGCGTTATTTTTGTGATGTATTCCTTGATGTCTGATCCATTCAACAGACATTCTGATGAATCAATGGTGAATGAATCCTTGGAACAAGCCACATGAAATCTTGAGCCAAAAGACCCAAGCTACTTAACCTCCAGCCTCAGCGCATCATACTGTACATAAAGCGTATCAGGCAACAAAGCCGTCTCTACACTAGAAGCATTAAACGGCAAACTCAACACAAACTCATTCCTCCCCTGCTTCAGCTTCGAAGCTGGAAACTCAAACTTGTGCTCAATGTTCTGGCATGCAACAGCGCTGCGAACAGCACATGAGCCACTGCGCCAGTACGGAATTACCCAAGTATCTTCATATCCTCCATTGACGTTTACCGTCCACGGGAGATTACTGTTGAAACGATCTTTGACGGGTGTCCATTTCGCGTTGCCGTTTCCTGTTCGTACGCCTGCGAGTTGGACTGTGAAAGTAGCTCTCTTGACTCCCTTGAGCTGAGACTTGGTAAGGTCGAATGTGATTGTCCAATTGTTCACGTTATCGTAGTAGTTCTCTGATCGAAGATGATTCCCCTTCGCAGCGATGAACGACCAATGAACGTAGTTCAAGTCTTTTGTTTCGTCATCTTTGCCAACATGAAAGTTGACGCCCTTTGGGAAATCTTTAACGAAGTCATATTTGCCCCAGTAGATCCGATACTGTTCTGGTTCAAGAGGTTTTGAAGTATCAGGCGCGTATCCGTGAAGGTACTCGCCAGATGACTTATCAGGTGTCCCAATACGCCATAGCTCTTTACCAGCGTTTTCTTCTTTCCACGTGAAGCTGCCATTGTTATGTGACTTGGAAATGCGGACGTCGTCTTTGATGAACCAGCCAAAGACGTCATCGGCGTAGATGGTTACTCTGTAGGTTCCCTCAACAACTTGGGGAATTCTAAAACTACCAGATTCGTCGATCTCGGCCCAATACTGAAGAGACTTGGTATTGAATACATTCAGTTGAAAGTCTTGTTTGTTCTCAGAAAGAACGATAATTGGCTTCTTTGCGTTCTTTGGAAGCTTGACTTTGCCGTTGTATGTAGTCCGTTTCGATGAGCGAGTAAAGTTCGGAACGTAGCCAGCGATGTCATGGTAGAATTTGGCGTTCCATTCTGGGTCAGCATATTTTGCAGCATCAGCTCTCAGCTCAGCTAGCGTAGCATCTTTATCGCCTTTATTGAAGTAGTAAAATTGGGGGCCCCATGTTCTGTCAAAGCCATGTGTTATATTGGGCATTGGCGCACCATGATGACCAGATACAATGTAGTTATAGACAATACCATCAACGACAAGGTCGGAGTGCAGAGGGCCGCCGTAGTATGTCTCACGGGTATTGTGAACTAGCCATGCGCCGAACGTACTTCCATCAGCACTAGTAGAACCATCGCTAAACTGCCCATGGACGTCGTGGTTGCGCCAGCTCTCTGAAAGACTGTACTTGGTCCAATAGTCCGAGTATTGTTTGACGTATGGATCATCGGTCTTGTTTCCGACGTACCAGGTTGCATCCTGAACCGTCAGCGCACCGGAAGCATCAGGAAGAGGACCATAGTTCCCATCACTAGTCGAGAAGTGCGTCCATAACTTGGTATTTGGTCTAAACAGCGTGCGCAATTCGCCAAGGTCTCGCAAGAAAGGCTTTGACGCATTGAAGTATGTAAGACGAGTAAATGCATGTAGACCAGTTTCTTCACCCCTCAGGAAGAAGTATTGCGACAAAGTCTGGTTGGTGGGCTTGTATGTATCGCTCATAATAATGCCGCCATATTTCGTCCCAGTCGAATCAGTGCCTTTGACGAGTCGAAGATCTGCAGTACTGCCTGGTGTCCAGAAGCCGGTCGGAATACAAGAGCAGTCAACATAGGGACCCTTGCCGGTATTTCCACTGAGAGGTCCGAGTAAGTCTTGACCATCGAGAGTGGTATCAATGATATGTCCGCTAGATTTGGCGAGGACGACGGCAAATCGCTTGTTGGAGAGAGAAATGTGGGTTGAGTTCTCTGAAGTGGTCAATTCGGCTAAAGTCTGGCTGATTAGGCCAGCGGCTAAAGCCAGCGACCTGCATGAAAGGAACACCATTATGAATGTGCTCTTACTACACGGCTACCATTAAAAAAAAAAAGGGTTTTCAAAGGATTTAAATGCCAAATACTCCTCGGCTCAACTATACCGAGCACTTCGGTAGTAAATACACCGGACAAGGCATCTCGTCGTTTGTATGGATGGGATAATTTAGCCGTCACTGAGCCGCAGTAACGCGGGGAAGACAGGGTTGACCAAACCATGTGAGGCCAAGATCTGCATCCGAAATCCTATTCAGGCAGTTCGAAAATTTGAGTCCCTCGGAGCAGCAAGTGCAGTTTCATTTTGGATTTCCATATCCGGTAGCTTGCCCATAGAATTCTTTGCGACTGAATATTGAAGCAGAGGAGTATAGCGTTGTTGTTAGAACTTTATTTTAGCCGACGTTCAACCAGTAGTAGTCCCATACCATACCCAGTCTCAGACTTGGACTTCGGCATGACTCATCAGACCAACTACTTCCATAACTAATTTTTATTAATTTTCTTAACATCATGTCTTTCACTAAATTTAAAAGATCTATTATATTAACCTTCACTACAAATCATGGAAATGCCTTCCGACATCAAGAATCGTCTTCGGGCGTCGTATAATGCGATTGCCCCAGCATACAACACCTGGACGGAGCGACACAACGGCTTGCGTCTGACATATCTCGACAAACTTCTGAGTCATTGCCCAGAGTTGGCATCATTTAGTGGCTTGCCAAAGAAGCAAGTACTTGAGTTGGGATGTGGATCAGGGAGTCCGTTTCTCTCAACTTTACTCGCCCGAGCACCGTCGATTCATGTACATGCCAACGACCTCTCCGACGCCCAACTTTACCTAGCTCAAAGCAACCTCGCCTCATACAAATACCGTATCGAGTTTCATCCAGGGGATATGATGAAGCTCGATTTTGCACCTGGTTCTCTCGCTGCAGTTGTTGCATTATACAGCATTATCCACTTGCCTCAAGAGGAGCAGAGAGAGATGATTAGGCGGATTGGGGGATGGCTAGCTCCTGGTGGTGACTTCCTGTCAACATTCGACACTCATGAAGCGTCCGTCATTATTGACGAGAAATGGTTACATGAGAAATGGTGGATGTTTTGGAGCGGTCTTGGTAAGGATGGAACAATCGAGGCGTTGACTCATGATGCTGGACTGACCGTGGAACATGTGGCGTTGGAGGAAGACGAAGATGACAAATTTCTGTGGACGATTTCGAAGAAGTCTATTAGAGAAAACCATTCTGTTAATATCTAGGCTATTGGGTCTGATGAGTTTACCTTCTTTCCTCGCCGCAACAATTTCTTCTTTAAACATGAAACCAACGCTTAGGAAGCCTTTGCATATTCGACCAGCACCTCCTATAACCTATCCATTTACGCGCTGAACTCGGAAGGAACTTGAGGTCGTAATGGAGGAAGTGAGACTGTTTATAGCTGGGAAGCCGACAAGCATAATACACAGCGACAGGATCTCAGAATCCGAATCTGTGTCGAGGTAGGGCGCACGATTTGTAACAGCTTAAGGCCATGATCAACTCTAAATAACACTTCTCAAAACACACTCCGGGCAGCATACTAAATGCCTACACAATTGCCCAAGATAAGCTTTTCAGCTTATTATCTGTTTAAATCACACGCATACAATAGAACTCTAAATACATTCCCAAATGTATTAGAAGTTGCCTCCAGTCCCCCCTGTTATGGAGCCAACTCAACACCAAAAATCATCCAAAATCGAATCGTGTGTCAAGAACATGGCTGAGATGTCACGGAAGTATATGAGCGCATGGAATCAAGCAAACCACTCATCGTGAGTTGTGCCACTGCAGTTGCCCCTTAACACCTTGATGTGAAGCCGAGTAAGTATCTTGATCGCACTATTAAACTTCATATTCGTCCCTATGAACCTCAGTAAAGCGTTGGAGTGTAGTCTTGAAGTCATCCGTTTCCATCAGTGCAGATTCATCGTTGTAGTAGTAGTCTCGGAATTCGTCGGCCTACTTTGGCGCACCGAATGGGCGGCCAGGATAATCTGTCTGTTTGTCCAAGATAAAGTGTTTTGTGTGTTATTCGAATGGCCGAAAGGACCTCCTGTAAGGCTCGTCCGTGTGAGAGGACTTGGTGAGTCGGCTACAGAGTGTGCTGAATCTCGTTTTATAAAGCTCTCCTGACGTAAGTTCGACCTCTGAAAAGGATGCCTCGCCGGAGTCTACAGACAATGATGCTCCAGGAGCCTTTGGAGCTTGTGTCACGCCTGGGCCCACCAGGGACTTTGCAGTTGTTGTACCTATTCATAGCCAAAGAACATTGATAGTGAGCGGGACAAACCAGCACCGATTGCTATGATGCATCACGACGCTCATCGCTGGGGGACGTGTTCATTAGTAGGAATTGCACAAGGGAGAGAAGTCCATGATCACTCGTTTGATTCCAAATGAATGCGCATGTTGATTCCGCGGTATCGAAAGGGCTGTTATCACTCAACCTGTGAATTTCTTATCTTTTTCTTCAATGTCTTAATCTGATCACGACATGGTATTGAGACATGAATCTTGGTCATGATGCTGCGCTGAATGCAAAACATCCAGACTCGGGCTTGATGTATATATATATATACTTGAGACATTATAAGCTTCAACTATCAGTCAACAGGCAGTATCGGAAGAAGATGAGGATGGCAGCTCTCTACGAATTCTATCAAAGCAAGCTAACTCGCCGCATTGTATTGAAGCAACCAAGCATGTTAATACGCAGCCCGATGAGTTTGTCGCATTTGCCTAGTCTACAGTCAAGTTTCCGTGGACTTCTGCTCAACCTCAGCTATCCGAGAAATCTTTAAGACGTTCTTTCTCCGCGATCAATATTTTGTCCAACGCCTCCGGCATGTCTATCATTTCCTCCATCTCCATCGCTATTTCATAGATCAATAGTGCCTTAAGCGCCCCCAGCCCGTCTATCGTTTCCTTCATCTCCGCCGCTTCTTGTAACCTCTTTTCTAATTCAGCTGCCCAAATATTTGTCCTCTCTTGTGCCTTCTCTTCGTCCTCTTTCCAAAAGTTAAAGAGCTTCTCCTTCTTGATTGCATTTTTAAGCTCTGTGCGGACTTTTTTAAGCTTCTCTACACATGTCGCATACGACATGTAGTCGTCTTTAGGTAACGTGATGCGAAGCTTTGTTTCTTTTTCGTATAGTTTGATTTCGTACTTGTCCTTGTACTTCTCCACGAAGACTACAAATGTAGGCCACCAGCCACCATCCCTTAAGCTATAGTAGTGGTGTCTACAGTCTTCGTTGCACCATTCTGGAGATAGGGGTTTGAGATTTGATTCCATGATGAGAGATGTTGCGAATCGAGTGCCTTGCTGGAGGTTGTCTGTAAGGTTGTTTGGTGAGTTTTCCCTTGAGAGCGTACAGATCATGGTTTATATAGTGCTTTGCTAACGTACGAATGGCCTCTGACGGAGATGCTTGGCTAAGGCCTGGGGACAGTGATGTGTCTAACAGCTGTCAGTGTCTGCATCACAACTAGAGAATGGCCAGCGATTCCACGGCTGCTCTCTCGATTCAGGGTCTGGTGAGATCGTGATTAAGGTACATGGGTGTGGCAGATGACTGCCAATCACAAGTCTAAGCTGAAGGAGAAAACGGAACTGCTCTAGGCTTCTGTGCACCCGTGAACATTACCTACGTTACACTCTCTCTTTGTGATGAACATGCTACGATTTCTCAGCTTTCATCATGCTTTTTGATTCGGTAGGCTCTTTATATCTTATCTGTTAGTCCTTTAACCTCAGTTCAACTTCAGCTACCCGCGCTAGGTGCCTCATAACCTGATCTCATTTTATTTGTAACACTTTTGTGGCGCATGCAATGGAAGTGATACCTGGAGATTATAGTCTACAAACAATAATGCTCTTGTTCTCTCATCAGTGGAGAAAATGCCCATTCAATCAAAAACAGCTAACTATGAATGAGTATTGTCTACTTGAAACTCTTCAATTCTGTTGGAACGTCGTTGGGGTCATTTGTAAGGACCTGCGTTGAAAACTGCCAGTGCTTATCAAGTCCTTTGTTTTCCATCTCTGCATGGAGATCTGCCCGCCTCTCTTCCGGGCTTTTACCGTCCAACGGGACCGTCAATCGGAGTATTTGTGTCTCTGACCCATTCCAGAACTCCTTTTGGTATGTATGCACTGTTAGACTTCTGAACAAGTCGTTTCAGTTTGTCTAGCTTGCCTGACTTTCCTGGTATTTGACGCCAAACAGTGTGTAGGTGCGCGGGAATGGGAACAAGATTTTGTCGTGACATGCTGTTTAAGCTTTCGGTATCGAGGTTGATGAGCCGTTCGAAAAGAGCGATTGACATCAATCTTATACGTCTGGACTCATGTATGCTAGCTGTGATGAGAGATCTCTTTGTCTGCACATTGTACAGTGATGCCGCGCAAGGCTTTTGTGCCTTGTTCACATCTAATGAAGCCAGTGACTCCTTGGCATTGTTCAGATTCATGCATCAATGGGGCTTAGCTGACAGAGTATGAACACCTCGGGCCTGTGCCTTACTTGACCATTGAGCCCTTTTAATGATCTCTTGTTCATTTTCTTCTTTTATTTATTTATTTAATATTCTGACTTGATTCGCGCCTTAATGAGATGAAATGCTGCACGACAGGCGCCGATGTCTTGTTTTAAGAGAGGCTTGTTGTAGATTGACGTGAGGGTAGAATAGATTGGGGTTTTCTGATGAAGGTCGGAACACCAATTCAAGATACACTCAAATCTAAGGGGTATTGAGGTTTAAGTTTATAAAAGATATTAATTTGACTCTAAAATGTAGCATTAAAAAATATACATAGATTTTAGACTTTATTCTTGCTCAATTGTGTTGATGGCGAAGTGATCATTGTTATTCTTGATTGAAGTGTAGGTTATGTTACTGACTAAATAGCGTTAAGCGTTGCTGATTAAACCGGATCGCGATAAGGAGGATGTGCTTATCTCAATCCTTGCATCCAGCTCTGTTGAGTTCATTGGTCCACTCATGCCACTAGGCAACAATCGGGTAATTATTTGACCCGTCTCACTAAGCCAAGCGGAGACAGACTTGAAACTGGGCATGGAGCCTCAGCCAGATGGATGATCTAACAATGAACATTCTCAATCCAGCATTGATGAACTGAAATATTGGGACAACAATGGAGATCAAATTCAAGGTTCAAAAGACTCCTTCACTTCCGGAGCCTCATCAAGAGAAAGAGAACCAGCCGTCTACTCTCGCATTCGTCAATGTCAACCCAACAAAGAAAGACAAAGCAACACAACGCAAAATCCGCCAACACGTGATGAAAGACATAGGTCTCTCCCGCAGAATGGGCACAGTCCGACACCAATCTCCACCGAGTCCAACTTGTCATTCAATCTTTATCCCAGCGTACTGGGGTGACGCGCAAGTCTGTTACAACTTTCGACGATTATTCCGCGCCATGGATATGGTGTCTGAAGGATTACTCTCGATAGCTATCGTTGATCCTGTTTTGAGATTGAGGCAGAGATTAACAGCAAGTTTTGAAAGTCCACCAACTGTGGAGGAGATTCAGCAGTATACTGAGTCGCTTAGTTTGGTCAGGGAGGGCATTGAGGTTGAGAGTAGGGCTAGTGAGAATGCTGTTATTGGGACAGTGATTTGTCTGGCGACATTTGATGTGAGTATCCAAATCTGAAACTTGGTGACCATTAAATAACGAGGTAGATGCGCGCTGGGAATTCTGAATCGTGGATGATGCACATGGCTGGTCTGGAAAGAATAGTTGAGATGGCCGGAGGAGTCCAAGAGCTGGACTCACGGCCTGCCATTCGACAATCCCTTTTCATGTAGGTTCCACTAACCCAAATGAGGACCCATCTAATAGCGTGGTAGTTGTGATCTTCTGGGCTCATTGGTAGAAGACGCCAAGCCGAGATTTCCTTTACCACGAGATTTGCCTACCCTCCCTAAAGCCACCAGATCACGATATGTTCAAAAACTCTTGACGTCGTTGAAAAACGACGGCGAGTCGAACGAGCGACCAGTTGCTGTTATCGACGGTGCTCTGACCTCGGCCCATCAGGTTGCCGTGTTGCTGAATGAAGTTTGGCGCGTCAGCCCGTTTCAACTGGATATGTTGATCCCGATATGCGCTCTGGCGCATCAAGTCATATCGCTACCGAGGATGAATTCTGTCGACAATCAACTAGAGCTGCCACATCCAATGTCTACTGCCATGCTCGCAGAGATGGTGCGCATCTCGGCTGTCTCCTTATTCGCATTGATCATCACACAATCATCTGGCGATGCACTATATGTTGCAGCGAGAAGAAACAACACAATCAAACAGCTCATAACACAAATAGATGACAAGGTCTGGAAGGGGAAGGAGGAGTTGAAGCTTTGGGTATTAGTTATTCAAGTCTGTATGGGCATTGGGTCTTCGAAGCCTTGGTATATAGACCAGATCATACAGACCATGTCACGTCTGCGGCTCCGATGTTGGGAGGATTTGATGGCATGTTTACGAAAGATAGTATGGGTTGAAAAGGTCGCTCCATTGGAGATGACACATCTCAAGTCTGATATTGGAGAATGGCTATCCTAGCACTATCAGCTCACACACAATACCAATTCCAGAGTGCTCAGTAAGTGACTCCACCGTTGACACCAATGTACTGTCCCGTGATCCATCTAGACTTCTCCTGAACTAACAACAAAACAGCATCACCAATATCCTCAGGAGTACCAGCCCTATCGGCCGCTCTAGTGAGATCGATCTCCAACTGCATCAACTCATCCTCTCTTCCCTTTGGATAGAATTCTGTCCTCACCGGACCTGGAGCAACAGAATTGACAGTAATACCCTTACTGCGACCAAGCTATTCATCGTTAATCACCTTCTACTACAAAAAGCAATTCAGTGGATAGTACTCACTTCTCCAGCCCAAGTCCACGTCAAACTATCAAGAGCGGCTTTGGAAGCTGCATATGAAGAGACCATGACGTTTCCTCGTTTCGCATTGGTGGAACTGATATTAATGATACGACCGCCAGGAGGCATATGAGCAACGACGTAGTGAACCATGTAAAACGCCCCAAGAACATTGAGTTGGAAAACTTTGGTCAACTGTTCCACGTTGGGCTCGTCGGTGATGGGACACATGAACGCAGTTGCCGCATTATTAACTATCATGATCAGCTATGAACAAGAAATATGCACATTCGGCTTACCAAGAATATCAATATGATCCGTCTCAAAACCTTCAAGAGTCTTGTCAACGAGATGCTTGGCCCCTTCTGTGGTATCAACAGAAGCTTGGATAGCTATGGCTTTTCCACCTGCTTCGCGTAGCATGGTGCAGACATTCTCGGCGCGATGCTTGGAAGAGTCGGAGACGTAGTTGACTACAACTGAAGCACCGTTTCGAGCAAGGGCGAGGGCAATACCAGCACCGATGCCGTTCTCTCGACCTGAGCCGGTGACGATGGCGACTTTGCCTTGAAGAGTGAGGGCGTCCGGCATGATGAAGGTAGAAAAGATTTCTTAGAAAGATGAACAAGAAGAAATGTCAATGATGCTGAGATGGAAATGCCAGGAGGTTTCTGGACTTTTATATTTCTCAAGGTCATATCATATTCTCCCAAACTGTTAAATCGGACATCGGATACGGACTAATTCAGGTGAGGGCTCACCGCAAACCTATCATTCAGTCTGAAAAAGTTCGCGACTAGTGCGTCCGAACTACCCACTAGGCTCGTCATGAGACTGGGTTTGTTGAGTTGAGAATTGCCTAATTAGGAAAATGGTGTTTAATGCGCCACCATTCTTGCTGGACCAGCTTGACTTGGCCCACCACTAATAAAACGAAATGGATAGGATGAGAAGTATATGGACTGTTTTGAATCGGTTATGGATATAGATCTGGATGTTAATGCGCATTATTGGCTTTTCTATGCTCTTAGGATTGGTCCGGTTGAGTGATTTTATCCCTCAGTAACGCCGAAGCGATCATGATAAACCAATAGTATTCATCTTGGTATGGAGTATGATAGAGGTCTAACGCCGGTACGTGTACCGGAAAGGCTGATTTTCCTTATCCATCACAGTCGACCAAACCTAAGGAGACATGTACCGCACTTTCGTATCTTTACTCCGTTCATTCCGCCTCTTATTCGCCCAGACATACTATAAAAGCAGTGCAAACGTGGTCCGGCTTGAGTACCCATAACTGCAAGCTTAGCGGGTCGGAAACTCGGTGCATCTTTCGCCTGGAATGTCTGCGGACTGATGATGTTGCCGAGCGAGAGTGAGCTGCTGTTGGTAGTAGCAACAAATGCTCGCTTAGTAGCTCCACCAAAATTTGCGGCCTTCCACTAAATGCACGTCGGTGGGTGTCTAGAGATGGGCTATGTGAGACTTGCGTTGTAGAACATTATCAAGAGAGCTACAACAGCGTCTATGAGGTAGATGGTAACGAGACATCCAACTTTATTTATTGAGAACCTGAGGGAAGGAATGACATCAATGCACCACCAATAATGCTTCACAGTCCGTCTTAAATTTTGGTTGTGTCTATGTAGGTATTAAACTTATGCTGGAATGATACAAGCAATTATCCACGCCCAGCGGTTTGACTGCTGGCGAATTATGAAGCCGACAGCTAATGTGAATGAGATGCTGACTACCCCAGATGACATGTCCATTAGTACAGCATTTTAGGATTATGCTCCAGGTTACGAATCAAAGTAGCTGAGTATGTAGTTACCACTCCAGAAGAGACAGAAAGTTATTCCGCATCAGCAGATGTGACTATCAGCGGCTTGGAGACTTCCAAGGATGACTGAAAGCAGCATCAGGTGAAGTTGTGGATCACAAAGTGGCTCAATTATCTCTTGGACGTAACTTACGACTCTCGATTCCAGTCTAATTAACGCTGAAATGCTTGAAGAGGTCGATATTCTTCCTGTTCGACAACCACGTTGCTTACTTGTTGGGAGGAGGCATGCTGATCGCCTGATTGATCTGTAACAGGGATTAAGGTTCATGACGTTCCCGAACGGACAGGCCTTTTCGGCAAAATCTTCCCGTCAACAAAACCCGCCACCGGCTTGAATGCGGAGAAATGACGCTATCCGGTTATTAAACGCTATACCCAAATGTTTAAGAAGTCAATGGCCTTTTTGAACTCGGTTTCTAGCCAAGAAATCAGCACCGAATGTAACCTTGCAGAGCCTCGGCGGAGGCTTCGGCTCATGACCCCGCTCCTATACCCGATTGGGCATCATGTCAGGCACGGCAATTGCCTTTGTCAGTCAGCAATTCTATACGAGCGAGGTATGAGAGAATTAATAAAGGAGTACACGGTCCTCTTCTCCCAAAAGCGAATTTCACTGCCAGGAACTCTCAAAAATGATCCCAACCAAAGATCAACCCGTCCTTATCATCGGCGCTGGTATAAGTGGCCTTCTCCTTGCACAAAGCCTATCACGAGATGGCATTCCCTTCCGCATATTCGAACGAGACACAGACCTTGAGACACGAGGTGTGGGCTGGGGTCTCACCCTTCTCTGGACGCTACCAGCATTAAAATCCCTTTTACCGAAGCATCTTTTTGATCGCTTGCCAGAGGCTTATGTTGACCGACAAGCTGTGACGCAAGGCATATCTTCAGCCTTTCCCTTCTTCGATCTGAGTACGGGAGAACTCAAGGCTTCAGTTCCCAAGGCACCAGAGGCGGAGCGTGTTAGAGTGACGAGGCAGGGTCTTAGAGCCTTGTTGGCTGATGGGATTAACATTGAGGTAAAGTATAGCGGTGCGGTTTGTTTACTGCCACTGACTCTTTCGAATGGCAGTGGAATAAAGGTGTTACGGGAGTTGTCTCAACTGCTGACTCTGTGACTGCTTCGTTTGAAGATGGGAGTTCAGAAACTGGAAGTTTGCTTGTTGCATGCGATGGCAGCCACTCGCGAGTGCGTCGCTCACTCTTCCCCGACTTGAAGCTACAAGACATTCCTGTCAGAATGTTGGGCATCAAGATGGAATTGTCTCCCGAGCAAATCAAGCCAATTCGAGAGCTTGATCCATACTTCTTTCACAGCACAAACTCCAAGAATGACACCTTCATATACTTTAGTGGTATGTCAAATACGTTGAACCTCTGATGGACTTTCGCTCATGGTCATTAGTTCTCGACGCACCCGGCAATCACAAAGATACTAATCGCCCATACATCGGGCAACTGTGTATCTCGTGGCCATACCGCGAAGGCTTCCTAAACAGATCTTCTCCAATCGAGATTCCGGATACACAACAAGAGAAGTTTAAGTTGGTTCAGGATTTGACTTCTACGTGGGCAGAGTGCTTCCGTCCTCTTGCATCCGCAGTCTCCCTGCATAGTGAGATGAAAGGACTCAAGATACAAGATTTGACCCCTCCGAAAGACTTCCAAACGACTGGTCGCGCTGTGCTTATGGGAGATGCTCTTCACACAATGGCAATGTGTAAGTCTCACCTTTTATCGCCTGTTTTCGGTAGCTGACTATACAGACCGTGGAGAGGGCGCAAACCATGTCATCTTCGACGTTAAAGACTTTGCAGAACGGGTGGTTCCTCTTCTTAAAGGTGATGGGGATCTGAGATCTGCGCTGGATGAGTATGAACGAGCGGTGATTGCCCGAACACGTCCAGCGGTATTGGCCTCGAGGCGGGCATGTCTGGATGCACATAATTGGAAGAGGATTAACAAGCAGAGTCCACTATTGACAAAAAGGACGCCGTATATAGAGTTTGACGAGTGTCTGGATGCTCACCCTGCGCATCGACTTTGAGAAATGGACCAAGAAAAGCATTGGCTTAGCAACAGTTGGTCGAAGAAGATTAGACATTTAACACAGTCCTGTGCCATTGTATATCACTTGTTACCGAAAAAATGCTAAAAGAAAAGGGGATTATGCGAAGATTATTGATTTCTATGCCGATGCACTCTTGTAAACTTCACTAGAACTTTACTACTTGTTGTAGCCAGCCCCATAACCCCAAAGCTGATATAGTCTCGGTAGCTAACGACCTGAATACGATATAGGGCGCGCGGTCGGCGTCCGCTCCCCAGCCAGGTTCAACCATGAATACTACATGTCAAAACACACTACAGGCAGCCCTTCAACTACCCAGATAATAGACCAATATAAGCCTTTCAGCCTATCATTTGACCACTGACTTGAAGACCCTCAGATTCAACTCGGCAAATCTCAAATAGACATGCATAGCTTCAGAATTACATAGCTTCAGAATGCACTTACTCAGCAAGTCAGCCTGGAAGCTGCAATCCTCCCTCCTTCACACTAAGTGCTCCTACCTAATCTTTATTGTCGAGTGAGATAATAAACCGGGCATAATGTTTGTCTGCGTAATCGTGCCTTTTACTAACCTGTATCAACTCAGGGCTGTAAACAAGATTGACATTATTGGACGTAAAAAGCTAGATCAAAATAATAATACAGGTTGCTGCTCGGAGACACGTCTTTGTCCCCAGACAGCTATCAAGAATGGCTTGGGGCGGACAAAAATTGTAGACTTGACTCAACCAGAGCTACTGCTGCACCCTCGTCGGCGCTTACGTGAATCCACCCAACCATGCTTCTTCCACTCAATGATCAGCTCCTCTTTGTCCTGATCCATCAACCTTGTGATCCTGCTGAAATCGATCCCGGTGGTGGGCCAGTAACCACGACCACCGCGGACATATATTCCAAGTCGTTGGTTCTGAGAGCGCACTATTTCCTCCGTTTGGCTGCTAGTTTGATAACTGCCCCAGCCAAGGTCAGACTCCTCCATCCTCATCAGTAGTCCTGCTAGTCGTTCATCCGTGAGTTCGGAATAGTCCCACATGATATAGGCACAGTCCACAAGCGTGTTAGGGGTTGAGGAAGGCTTAGAAGCCCAGTCTATCCTACCATAATCAACATACTTCCAGGCCCGATATGAACTAGAATCTGAGCCGTCAAACCAGTCATCATGAAACAGCGAGGACTGAAAGACTTCCTCAATCAGAAGATCATTTGTATCTTCTATGACTTCATACTCGCCAAACATAACAAGGCTCAATGGAGACAGCAGTTGGCATGTGCGCTTGAAGTCTGAGGGTAAGTGCAGTAACCGTCTTGTGGTTTCATAGTCATTTGTACGTTGGAGCATCGAGTGAAAGTGAAGTCCTCGCGACAGCTATTATCACGTAAGTTAAAAACCCGAGTTGAATAAAATCGAATGGGCTTGCCCATTTGGGTCAACATACAAACCACTGGATGCGACCGTCCGTCTCTAAACATACATCTTGACGACTCATCTGTAACATGCCTTCCGCTCTGAATCGTCTATCAATTCCGCCAAAGGCTATGGAATAGACGTCATGGGAATATACGTGATAGAACGCTACGCCGGTGTCAATAATCAGATTTCATAAAGTTTCGTTTTGTTCTTCAACATTTACTTACACTTATGGACAATCCTTTCCAAGAATCTCAAGATACAGACTACTTGGTGATGGACCCATGGGGAAAAGTTGGAAAAGTAGGCCCTTATAAGCTTTTCGAGGTGCGTGTCATAGAATGAGCAACACTCAACTGATCCATCAATATGCGGGAAATGATTTTTAGAAAACATATTGCACATAATCTGGAACAAGTAGAGCGATTTGTTGAGACACAGCTTCTCCGCTGTTTTCAGCACAGTAGAATGCCGAATCCCATGCTTTTGAAATTCATGAAGGGTATCTTCGGCCAGGCACTGGCCTAAGAATTCAACTGCCGTTTGATCTCGACTAAGATAAGCGTGATCACTCAAAGGAAGGGAATTCAGTGATGGGGGACTGCTCGCCAGAGTCTCGGACACGTGATAACGGCACATAAATCTGCCACTAAAGTCGTCTGTGTCATGTGGCTTCTGACAGAATCGAGCTATAAGTCGTCTTATGGCTGCTGTGTCGCATGGTACGATTCGGCTAGACTCGAGTGATATCAATGCGTAGGGAATTATCGGCTCCGGGATCTGAGTGACGATGATACTCTCGGCAATGAAGTGAGGCTGTTTTTTGAATGCATTGTAGAAGGTAGGATGACTCAAGATTGTGGCGCCCAGCTGCTGGATTGTGCCTGAGTGCTCCAGTATATTTGAGACAACATGTAGTGGGAGTGCTAGGAGCGGTGCAGTCGAATTGGAAGCCATGATGGCCAATCTCGACGTGAAGGCGAAGAGTCAGATGCTGTAACGAATGGTGGGCAATGACAGTGAAGACGAGAGACCTTGAAGGGGAATTTTGGGCTCTTTGGTTGATGCGCAGCCAGCCCAGGGCCTCCTTTTGATTACATCTTGGCCATTGGGACTTATCATAACAGTAATCCGGTCCCTGTTGTTGTTTCGTTTTGCTCTCTATTTTTCTTGACTTGGTGGCTTTTCGTCCCCAGGGGCAACTGCGCCCGTAATTTAGTTCTCTTTGGCGCGTTTCCAAAGCGGTACAGGTGATATCTGGGAGGGCGCAGCACATAATCCCAGCGGTCCACTAGGCCTGACTATATGGGCCGATTGAAAGCCTCACCGAGGTCGAGATCCTGCCTAACCTGGCCCCCCCTGTGAGACAATTCGTTACCTGCATTTCCGTCCGACCTGTAATTTATTTGCTCCAGTGCGTCAATAGTCCCTGAACTAGTCAAGGTCCTTCTGCGAAACCCTGTTGTGGAGAGGCCAGGCAGAATGTCCGTTGGGTACCAAGCTTGCCCTCAAAACTTGTATACTGTAAGCTGACAGCACGCTCCCGCAAGGTCCCGCTGTTATCATCAGTATTCTATGGAAGAACTATGAGATAAAATTATCATCCTACAGATCTTTCATTTCACTTCACTAGTAGGTATAACCAAAGCTCGTCACAATACCAAATGCATAGACGCGTAGCCATGCCTTTACCCTGCAAGTCTTTTTATTTACTACAATCATTGCGACAAACAGGGAAATATCTTCAACAAAAGGCAGAATTCAACAGGGAATTTGGATCTTTTCTTCAATATGCTCTACAATTAAGTCTCCGACATGGTGACTAGTTGGCGGCATAAACACTTCGTACTCAGCCTTTGCCTTTCTTCTATGTACCGCAAACTAGCCATTTGTGAAGGCCAGACAGAACCATTTGAAAGTTTCAGCCTCTTAAAATGAAGTCCCAACAGAGAATGCCCGCCAGGATATTAAACTGCCCCTGAATGTTACCAAGTTCAATATTGTTTTAATTTCTGACTATTCGCTGGATTTGTAGCGCCCAAAACTCTATTGCATTTTGCAATTTTGTTAACCAATAGCATATCGGTCTTTATTGACCCTCCACCTTTAGGTTCATAATATTGTCAACTTTCCCTACTTGCTATGATCATCTCACGACATTTAATGCCTTGATGGCTGCTGGTAGCTAATCTCATGTTGCTTGGGAATGCCCAATAGTGCTGAAATAATGGGATTATATGGGTCAGGATCAGCTGTCGGTTTACGGCTCAGGAGTTAGATAGCAAACAAATTGAATTATGGGGAGAGTGCGTATTGAAACAGACATATAAATAAAGTCGCCCTTGAACCAACCCTACGTGGTAGGGCGCACGATAAGCGTCAAGCGAAAGTAACCCATTCAAAACACTCCAAGCAGCAACTCAACTAAGCATTCCCCCCATACCCCCTTCTCCACAAATGCCCAATCACCAGGTTCCCACTATCTACTGACTTCTCTGCTTCTTGGGGGTAGTCGACTTCCCTGAACCATCTAGACGCGGTCTCCCAGGCCCACGTTTAGCTGAGAGGACCGCCTTCTTCTGTTGGTCCAGAGCACGCTGACTCTCCTGAGACACGCTCATCAAATCGCGAACATCCCCCCTCTTACGCTTGTTGTTGTTGTTGTTGTTGGCGGCGGTTTTAGGTGCAGCTTTAGCGGCAGAGGCAGTGTTGGCCTCGGTTGATCCCTGATTACCCGTGACGCCACCGGGCCCCGGGACCGTCATGTACCCGTTGAGAAACGCTTGCCCCGCTGGAGAGTTTCGATAGCTTCTTAATTGGCTCATGAGTGCCTGGTCGGGGAGTTGCGGCTGTCGCACAGCCCTAGCCCAAGAAGGACCAGCCTTTCGCCACTTAGCGCACTCCTCCAACATCTCTTGAACTTTGGAATTCTTGCAATGGCGCGATTGAGAGCGGTGAACTTCGGGACAGTTGACACAGCGGAAGTATCCCACTCTCTCGCAGACGTTTGTCGCGTGATTTCCTGCACATCTGCCGCATCGCGTTGGCTGGGTGCATTCATGATGGAGATGTGAAGGCTGCTGGCAATTGCGACACCAGACGTTAAGGGCGCGAAGATCAATAGGGCTGAGAGGAAGTGGGTCAGTAATTGTATAGCATCTCACAATTGAAACTTACCAGACTGGCAGCCGCTTTCCTTTGAGTATCATACCGCCACTCTTCCAAAGCTTCTCTGCATCTTCCCGTTTGCTCATAGCAAGAATGAGTATGTTGGATGACGTAAAAGCATCGTCAATGGCAATCCTATTCCAGAGAGACCAAAGCTCCTTTTGCGACCGAGGAGTCTCGTCGGATCTCACATGGTAGCCCGGAACCTCTACAGTGTACCGCTTCTTCATGACCCTAGAGTTCGTATCAAGCCCAAGTATGCGACTCAGATTTTCAGCCTGGAGCTGAATCGCGTCCTCCCACTCCTCGTTGGCAACTGTCAAGATCATGACTTTGTTGCCAGCAAGTCGCATGTCTGTCACTATATTCCAGGGTGTGCCTGCCTCCTGAAATTTATCGATGACACCCTGGCACTGCAAATCGTTCTTCACCTTCTCGTAGTCCTCCTCGTTTAATTTAACTCTGATCTTGCCCCGCGTGTCAAGGACAGTATCCGGCATTTCGTGCAAGAGCGCTCGGAGAATCTCGGTAAGGACCATACCATTCTGAATGTTTTGGTTAAGAGTCATCTCCAAACAGAACTTGATAAGAGCAGTGAGATTTTCGAGGGATTGCTCTACAGAGGGTTGAGTTGTAGGATTCGTGGTGTTGGTTGGTTCGGTATTCTCAGCCCGGGGTGTCAAGAGGAGGGACACCATCGGAGACCATGGGATCATCGTTGTCATTGATGACCTCGCCTGTCTCCTGTGTCTCGTCTTTTTGAAAGGTTGTATCTTGTCTAAAACTCTCATCGTCTCCAAACATATTCTCATCTGACAGGTTATAATCTGCATCTTCGAGGTCAGGGGCGCGATGAGATTCACCGCCCTCAACTTCGACTGAAGCAGTCTGCTTGGGATCAATGGGCTTGGATTGCGAATCGGTCATTGTGAAGAGAAAGAGAAGATGTACTCGAAAATTGTCAAGAGTGAACAAAGAAAGTGATGCTAGTCTTGGCAGATGAGACTGAGCCAGTATTGTCGCTTCAACACAAGAGCAGAGCATATGCTTTATTTTATATAATCAAGTTATAGATAAATCAACCGCGAGGATAAGTCTTCAGTGACCTTCAACAAGCGGCGAGAACGAGTTACTGCCATCAACCATGGTTTGCCAACTCAAGAAATCAACTGTCTCTTCGACATCGCTAAGGCAACCGCACAGTCCGTCACTCCATCGACAGATTGGCGGCTCAACATGGAAATTGAAGACGGGCTTGGTTCAAGGGCGCCCAGGGCAGTCTAGCATAGCATAACCATTTCCTGCTGGGCGTCGGAACCTGACTTGAGACTCGGAATAGCGGGGCGCATGATCACTTAGTCAAAGAGCATGCCAAGTTCATCGACGATTATCGTAAGATTTTGATTAATTACCTGAAATTAGATTCCCGGGTTCGCTGATATCTCCTAGCAACGATACGATAGCGCATAATAATATGACATGTTTTACTGGGCTCTGGACTTGGGAAGCTTGAGTAGGTTGTGACGGATTATAATATTATGCCGTTGTAAGTCACTCTGTGACTCTGATTGCTTGGCAAGTGGGTAAAAGATGGGTCATGATGCGGCTCAAAAAAGCAATACTGTTCCTCCGTGCAGATTGAGACATTGCAGGTCAAATTGTGGAAATTCAACCACTATAAATTATCCATTAGTCTCTTGGGTGGCTGGAACTACTCGGGTCTAGGCACCAACGGCTACCCCAGACGGGCCAGACCGGTTGTCAATAGCGTGCCTATAGCGCCTCTTCATACAGACCAGTCCACAAGTGTACTGGGGGTCTGCGGTTCAACACTCCAACCCAAAGTACCTCAAGGGCAAAAAGCCTAGCGGCCGATGCCTGTCTCCGAAACTTGTAAGACAACGATTTAGGCTGACCGATAATCCTCCCAACCGAGATTCCTTGGACAGTTGCACTTCCCCCGAGATCCCGGCTGCGGTGAGGCTCGAAACCTGCAGGCTTTCAGCTTTGGCGGCGGTGAAGTGGACATGGACCCGGCAGTGGTGCAAGCAATTTCGACAGCTAAGACAATGACATCGGTTAGGTTGGACCAGCCTTCTCGGAGTTTGTTCCGCGTCCGCGCCGTTGCTGGGGAAAATACCATGACGAGCAACAGTTGTGAACAATAGCATCTCGCGATACGCCTATACATTTGGCTGATCATAGATTATGTTGTTGTTTCCCTCAGCGTTGGAACAACAACCCCTGATACCATAAAGTGCCACTACTACTGGTATCACCCGTCTCAACATTGTCACCACTCACCACCATTCTTCTTGAAACTTCTGTTCTGTGAATTAATCTCGCACGTCATTACCAGTGCATTATTTCTTGTAGTCCTTACGTCAGACACTTTGTTATACAAACCTCTCCTCTTGGCTTTGACAGATATCCTCATGCGGGAAGATACTCCAAAGAACAAAACGAGACCATGTCAATCGAAGCAGTTCAATCGAAGCAGAGAAATGAGAGACTGGATAGCCAGATGGCTGGTTTGCCTGATCTCACTATCTTGCAAATCAACGTCAAGGCGACTCCAGAAAGAATTCAATCGTTGAAGGCTTGGATGAGCGATCTCGACAAGAGAGTTGATATTCTCTGCTTGCAAGACATCCCACCCAACATCAGAAGCATCCAATTTCCTGACCACATTCTTGCGTTTGGACCCGACAATCCTGAACTCCTGTCTGACAAGGAGGTGGAGAGTCAGGGTCAAACAAATGGGAAAAAGGGAAGGAGAAAGGGTCCCGAGATCAAGAGTCCATATCTGGACAAAGAGAAGCTACATTCAGTTGCCTACCTCATACACAGATCCATCCCAGTCGAAGACTGGGGCGTGGAATTCCACGACGATGTCAATCTTGGTCTAGCTGCTACGCTCCTCCTGAGGGTCAGTGACGATCAAACAATTGCCATTCATAACATCCACAACCGGTTGAAGAAGGTCAAGATCCCGGACCTGCTTCAGAAGATCACGGCAACTGGTCAAGACTTTGTTGTCGGCGACTTTAACCTTCATCATAAGGACTGGGGTGGCGCTAAGGTGAAGGTCATTGAACCCCAGGCCATCGATCTTGCCAATGGCATGAAGCAGGCCGAAATGAAGCTTCTTACTCCTTGTGGCTTTAAAACCTACTCTCGAGGGAGTTGCTTTGCGGGCAAGTACAAAAGTACTATTGACCTTACCTACGCCAGCTCAAGCCTTGCGCCGTTTGTTCGGAAGTGGGAGTCACCTAGAGTTCCAGGATTCGATTCTGACCATCGTGTCATCATGACAACGTTGAGCCTCGAGATCGAGCGAGTGCCCAGTACCTACTATCTCTGGAAGCTCGTCGACCCCAAGAAGTTCTGCGAGTCTGTTGGCGACTCATTGAAACATCTGGGGTTTCCGTCGCTCAACTCTCTTGCCGCGATTAACGCGTACGCTCAAAAGTTGCTTGAGGCATTTAGCCCAGCCATTGAGAATCTGGTTCCTCTAGCACCACCACCTGGCTCCAAGCGTCCCAAGGCCAAAGCCAGCCTTGTGACTCAACGAGCCCAGAATCTTATGAGACTCGCTGCGGAGAGAGAGCTCAATTCTGGCGTCGTCCGAGAGAGCCAACATCACTGGAAGGTCAAGCGCTTAGCGGGGAACGTGATTCGTAAAGAGCGTTCCGCTGCCTTTTATCGCATGCTCTCCCGAGATATCGCGAAGCGCAGAAGACTCTATTACTGGGTGAATAGAGGCAGAAAGTGGAATCAGAAGGCAGCCATGCCCATCCGGCAACTCACTGCCGACGGTGTTACTCATCGTACACCTGATGGCATGGCTGGCTGCGTCAGGCAAGCTCTGTGGCCCGACGGCACCAGCGATGAACAACAGGCCCCTCCCGAACGACCAGCCATTAAACTTGAAAGAGCTGCTTTCATTGTCTCGCAGGACCTGGAGAGGTCCGAGTTAGAGAATCTGGTCACAGTTGCACCGACGGGGAAAGCCGCAGGGCCTGACCTTCTGGCCTACGAGGGTATGAAGATGGCCCAGAAGGAGTGCTTGCCCTACATTCACCATCTGTTTGCCGCTTGTCTCAAGATTGGCCATCACCCGGCTGCCTTCAAGCATGCGTCCACTGTCATGCTGCGAAAGCCTGATAAGGACGACTACGAGCAGCTAAAGAGCTGGCGCCCCGTTGCTCTGCTTTCTTGCTTGGGAAAGCTTCTCGAGAAGATCTTCACCCATCGTCTCAAAAAGCTCGCAGTTGAACAGAACCTCCTCCCCGACGTGCAGTTTGGCATTCCCGGCAAGTGCACCACCAAGGCACTTCAGTATCTCTTCAATAACGTCTACGCCGCCTGGACTCGCACCATCCGGAGACTAGCTACTATAATGGGGCTAGACATCACGGGCGCGTACGATAGAGTCGACCGTGTCAAGCTCATGAAGATTCTCCAACAGACAGGCCTTCCGGAATGGATGCTCAGCTTCATCTGGTCATTTCTTAATGACCGCAGCACTGACATGAAGCTCCCGGGCTTTACCTCGTCCGATTTCTGGGTACACATGGGCATTCCTCAAGGCAGTCCCTTGTCGCCCATTCTCTTCTTGTTCTTCTCCATGCCCATCCTCGGCACCGCTTCCGAGCACACCAACTCCAAGGTCACCATCTGCGCATTCGCCTACGTCGACGACACCTACCTTCTGGCTGTTTCCGACAACTACGAAGCCAACTGCAAGGCTCTCAAGGAATGCCACGACAGGATCATGGTATGGGCTGACTCTGTTGGTGTCTCCTTTTCGCCGCACAAGTACCATGTGATGCACTTCAAGCCTCCTAATCAACGCGGTGATGACTGCAAGCTCATGCCCAGGATTCCAGGGCTTGAGGGTAAAGAGCCCGAGACCTCAATGAGGATTCTTGGAGTTGAGGTCGATCACAAGCTCAATTGGAGAGCACACATTGACAAGGTGAGATGGACAAATGATACCCCCTGCCTGAATGAACATGCCTACTGACTAGACTACTCGTCCCAGGTGGCCGCCAAGGTCTACACCAAGATGAACGACATCGCGCGAATCTCCCATCGAACACGTGGCGCCGACTTTCTGTCCATGAGGCAGCTTTACGTTACAACCGTCCGACCCATCATATCACACGCTTGCGGCGCTTGGTTCATTTTTGGCGACAATACGGTCAATTGGCAATTGACCAAGACAGCCGCCAAGGCCCTCATCCGCATTGAGTACCATTGCCTGAAAATGGTCACTGGTGCAATTGAAGGCACTGCCAAAGCCATCTTACCCAAGGAGGCATATCTTGAAAACATCCTCGTGTACCTGAACAGGGTCGCAACTGTTCAGCGCGCCCGCGTTCTCGACACGCCCGAGCACGCGACCCTTCGCAAGATGCGACGAAGGGGCCTCAAGCCAGCTGGGTTCGAAAAACATCCATACCACGCACTCGATCGTTCGGCCATGTATCTTCTGGACAGAGCCAAGGAGTCGTGTAGCAATAAGGCGGCTCCCGGCGTCACGATCGGCCCCGACATACTCAGAAAGGAGCTGGCTAAGATCGCCAAGAAGGATGCTGAAGATCTGTCGTGCAGGGAATGGGACCAATACCGTCGTGAACGTGCCCAGGAATATGCGCATCCCACTGCAGCTAGAAAGGACGGATGGGGAGCTCACAACCTCAAGCGCTACCTAGGCCTCTCTCGAGCGCAAAGCACCATGTTGATCCAATGCCGCACCGAGTTCATCGGCCTCAACTCTCATATCTCCAAGATCAACGTAAGGGAAGCCGTCTTTTCCTCAGCGAGTCCACAGTACTAACTATGCATCCATCCATCCATCCAGCGCTCCGTTACAGCACTTTGTCCCTGCAAGAAGGGTAACCAGACCGTGTTCCACATGTTCATCCAGTGCGATAACCTAGCGGCCCCCCGACGAGAGCTCTACAAAGCACTCGACCACCGCGACTTCAACAAGATGCTCTCGGACAAGCCCGAGATCGCTGTCGACTGGGCCATAACCCATTTCGACATTCCCCAGTTTGAGTCCTCCCAAGAGGACTCCCGCTTCAAGATCGTTGAGTCATCTCCCCCGTCATCTCCCCCGTCATCATCCACGTCCCAACCCTCGCCGTTAGAGCCATTAGCTGCATTCAAGGCCTGGCTTTATGCCAGAGAGAGTTAACTAACGTGACCCCCGTGTTGTTATACTGTGTTGTGATAATGTGTTCGGTAAGTCGGCTTTCACATTTCTAGGTATTGGATGCTAACTCTGTCTAGTCTCATTGTGTTGTCTTGTCACCTGATCCAATTTATTACTAACCAGCCGAGCCAGCCTCGGGCCACTAAGTCAGTTCGCGCCCATGATCCCCAATTCTTTCTTTGGTGTTTTACTAACCTTTCCGGCCGGTCAGCCTTTACAGTTTTTTCCCAAACGCCAAAAGTGAGTCTTCTCCAATTGATCCATTCCCCTGTTCCGACCTCTTGGCTAACAATTTATCACAGCCTTCTTTTCTCGATTTGCCTTTTTTCCCCTCTTTTCCCCTCCTTCACCCCGCGATCGCCCTCTTTTCTCGCGATAGAAGTAAGCGCCTGCGCATCTCGTCGTCATCAAGTCATATCTGACCTACGTACTTATAGCATTCACACCATCGATTCGATCTCCGCGATGGCGCATTTCAACTCCATGAACCATGCCCAGTACGCATCGTACGTTTGTAGCCATCGGAGACTCGCGAGCTCTCACTGACAATTATTAACAGGCTGCCGCCGGCCGATGTGATGCTGTCGATAAAGGCCTGCTGCCGGGGGGATAACCCCGTCTTTTCCTTCAACTGATCAGCGAGGCCTTCCAATGCCTTCCTCTGGCCCCGGATAAACTTGATCACATACTCGTCTTGGTCATCCCCCTCAACGAGTCGCTGGCAATCGAATATAGCGAGATGTAAGTCTTATTTATGTCTGGCTTATTTTCTCTTACTAATATTTAACTCTAGGAACTCGCTGTAGCGGCGATAAGTCGTCGACATGTGAAAGGAAGTTGCTTGTGATCTTGTGACGGCGAAGGATGGCATACAATTTTCTGATGGAGTTAGCCCCCAGCTCCGCGATATCGCTTGGTTCTGTGGTAAGCATCCATCTATTGCCCAGTGTGCTATGCTATTTGACCAGAATATTGACAAACGCTGTAGGTCACGTACGCGTTGACCACGTCGACCGGATAATCTTGGCCCGGTTGACCATCGTTGATGACGATTGCGCAGCGGCGCATATGTAAGGAGACTTACTATCTGGGGCATCGCCATGACTATGCTAATTGATCTACGTGTTAGCCATGATTGGAGTTGTGGTTCTTGGCTTGTTTTATTGTGGTTTTTCTTGGTTGTTGCACCGGTGATAATCGCGTTTGGAGGTTGACGATTGAGAGAGGTTTTGGCCTGCTAACCGAGGGAAGAAACAGTAAGTACCCGACCGCTCTGTCTGATCTGAAATGTCCTGGCTAACCACCTTTGCAGTCTTTTTATTCTTGTGGATTGAGGCCACTTGTTCA
>PVPY01000382.1:0-90333 GCA_002982035.1 Fusarium algeriense | reverse complement strand
ATTCTCACATAGACCAATATCCTGTACCCGATAGTTTTAGTTCCTTGGTAAGTTGATCCCATGTCAATCAATCACTCACTGCGGACTCGAGTAGAGATCTGCTGTGACTGTGGCAATGGGTGGAGAGACGTTGGAGATCAATTGACTATGACGTTTGTAATTTTCGTATAATCAATCCATCCTCAGATCATTTTTCTGCCAAAATGTTTATTCATGTTGTTGAGGGTTGGTAGATGTTGTGATGACGAAGCTGTAGACAAGTCTTTTCCTTAACCAGAAACTCGTTCAGCCAGTCAGAGGCATGCAGTTCCTGACGATCACCCTGTTCTGACACGCACCGTTTTGAATTCATCATGTCTGGTTTCGGGGGGAAAAAAAAAAAAAAAAAGTCTTAACAGAGGCTGGAAACACCACCAAAATTCCAACAAAGGGCAAGAATACGAGCCCCAACCCTCTGCAGTCATGTATTGATTTATTTGACGAGTCGTAACGACATTGAATTGCTCTGCTCGGCAAGTTTTCCGTTAGCCCTTGGCCTTGTGCTGATAAGGGAAATGGGGGAGCAGGGGATGGGAGAGACAGGACGGAAAAGGGTGGGTAATGCCAGACGAGAGGCGCAGACTACCTGCAACTATTCCGGTCTAGTCTGGACCCCTGAAGGAGCTGCAGCTACTTGCCTCTGTGAGAAAGTGTCGCACAGCATCTGGTTCATGCACGGAAGGGAGAGGGTGTCCCAGGGTTTTGGTTTGACTAAGAATCCTCCACTCACTCATCACTGGTCATTGATATCATCCATTTGAGAATAACAAAGAGTGATTTGGGTCTTGCTCAATATGGACACTCACTGTTGGGGTCTATGATTACGCATCGTATTCCCCCAAATTGCATCTCTGTTGGTCAAACATTGGCACTATCAAAGCGATAAGCCAAGGGCAATGGTGCCTATTGCCCTGTACTGTAGGGACCGTCAATCATCTCGCCCTCGCTTGAGCCGGTTCAGTGCCGAATTTCCACCCAACCCATGCACTCTCCATCTTTCATCTGCTCGTCTCTTCTCCATCTTTCCCGAGAGTCCGTGTTGATCCAGAACAAAATAGAATGATCAATTGATCAAAGAATAGATTTGACCCGCCTCGACGTCACTATTCCCACTTGATCTGGTTCAATCCATGTTGGCACAGTAGCAGTAACGTTGCAAAACTTTATGCGAAAAAAAAAGTCAAGAGAGAGAAAAAAACACGAGCCTCATCACGAGGTCTAGAACTAAAGCAGAGCATGCCAATGATACTGGAGCTGGCCGGACAATTTTGGCTCAGCCCAGCGCGCCACATGATATCGCGTCTGTCCGTAGTTCGATAACGTGTTCTAATTTTATTCTTCATCTTGGCCTACCTGAGTTAACCCTTGGCAATCCCGTTGGGCCATTTTTTTGTTAGGGAGCATTCTCGCCCAGAGCAAAATTGCCGCTTCATTGTTCATCTGACTCTTTCAGGGCTCTAGGCCTCCAAAAGAGCTTAGGTCCAGGCGGGCCTTTGAGCTTGAATCAAATCAAATGCCCTGCCGCCCCCCTCCCTCTCACTGTAACGCTCGATCTGGGGGGACGCTTGATGGTCCCTGAAGGAGGGATGCGATGAATGGGATGTCATGGCGGGTTATGCCTGTGCCTGTCATCAATTAATTGCATTATTAAGGTTTTATTATTGTACGATCCTATAAGCCGAGACTGGCTCTGATTTGTTTCTGACATCTCAATCCTTTGTTTCACTCTGTCGCATATATCATCTTGAGCGAAACATTCTATCCGCTTGCATAAGACATGTCTTTGTGCGATACAGCCAAGTGAAACGACGTCATGCCAAATTGGCTGATATTTCATTACCTCGGTATGCGTATGCCAGACGACCAACTCAACTCAACTGATTACTGTACTCTATACAAACAGCACTCAGATAACACCATCCCAACAAGAAAATGTTTTGTAAATCCTCATTTCAAGCCCTGTCTTTTTGCTTCTACTCATCACATCCGTCTATCTCAGATCCTTACTCTCCTCACAGTGCCAAGCCGAAGCCCCCTTGGTCTAAAACTAACCCCGAGTTTCAGAGTTTCGAGATATTCACGAACCATCCAATCCAAGTATTGATTGCCCTCGAGCAAAGGGAGTTTTGACGCGCGGTATTTTCTCCCCATCCGAATGATTAACGTTTTCCACTTTGACGTTGAAAGACACCGACACGAGGTGATCGACAAGTCCATGACTATCATCTCGGTTTGCTTTACGTTTTCCGTTCCTACTTCGTGTATCTGCTCCTACACGGTTCCTTTCCGCTCTTTACTGTAATGTTTCCATCATTCACGTTCTCGTCAGGCTCGTCTAGCAATTCGGCCGGTTGCCTCATTGCAGAGCCCCTGTCCGAAACCCCATATTTCAACATCATTGTGGTCCTCCCCACCAAATGATTGACATTGACACACCCAATACCTTGCCTGTCACTTCAACCCTGATGGGTGATCTTAACACACAGTCTTCAATAATTACTGTCCTAGTGAAATCGTGTTCCATATTGATTTTTCTCAAGTCAGTGCTTGAAGCTGAAGATGTGATCCTTCTACTGTTGGTGGACTCTCTGGTGAAGGATTCAATTACTCTTCGAAATCATGCACTCGTAACCTGAGACGAAACGACCTCGTATCATCTCCTTTCCCAGTATCGAATCCGACACAAGCTTGTGTTTGTCCAGGATATCATATCATGTCTGGGGGGGCATTTATCTGAAACCGTGGTTATGCGACACCGTCATTTCATTAATGTTAAAGAACCTCACTTTGGGCAATCAATCCGTTACCCCAGTCTTCTCCCTGGGCTTTCACTTACAAGAAAGGAAGGACCATAAATGTATTGGGTTATACGATGCGTGAATATGAACCTTCGAAAGCACTAGCAGGTCTTCGTATTCTCGAGCTCTGGATGTTCTTCATGGTATAGCATACGCTACCGCTCCAATCATTGGAGCGATAAGGCAGCACCAAAAAGTGCGGTAATCATCGTAAGTGCCCGCTGGATGTCGTATGGCGATGGTTCTAGTTAAACTTCGTTTATATCTGGCTACCCTGTATTCGCCAAATTCCTGTCAAATGATAGGGATGCGCTGCTCTGAGCGACATCTCTGCCTTTTATGAACACACTTGTAATGACATACAGGAAGCATTAGGAAACGTTACCATATAGTTATGTGCCAGTAATTGTGCTACTCGATAGTGGTCGATAGTGAGCTTGAAGTAACGTCAAGGAAACATTCCTTAATTTATATGATCTGCAATGGTGATATCGATACAACGGCGGGAAACGACAATCATGGTAAGGTTGGACCGCTTTATGTTGCACTTGAACTGAGCTGAAAAGTTAATGCTCTTTCATCCGAAAGTATGATTAAAGTTCGTCAAGCCGTTGATACGAGCCATCGTGTGTTGCAAACAACCCCTCTCCACACAATCACGATGTCACCGTAGATAGCGTTAGGCATTTCGCTTAGATGATGCGATATGAACGCCAAACTATTTATAAACAGATTAATGGACTCGGAAATGCGTTCGGTTATTGTCAGGGCATGTGGGAGAATGCTGGTCCGATTAATCTCACTGAGGGTTGTCTATTTTGTGTCTTGAAGGCTGAACTGTGAAAAACACGGGAAATGTTCCATATGTCTGTAACCGAATAGAATGATAACGATTCCAAGAAGAAAATAGAGTTTTTGAGATTACGAACAAGCTTCTGCGGGCAATGAGTTTAGGTGATATCGTGACGAAGTGTGAAAACGAATATCACTTACTCCCCTTTTCCGGTGAGCTGAAGTCTCACTATCTCATATACGTACACAATATATGTTTGAGACTAAACTATTACATATAAACTCTAAACCAAGTTATTCTACGCATGATTCTCGTCCGATTAATATAGTTAAACGAGAATATCACTCTGCTCCAAGAGCACACTAGATCCTATGGACCGGTAGCTGAAGATGCCGGCGTGCGATAATTGGCATACCTAAGCAAAAAATAATAATCATGCGATAACGTTTTTGATAGCTCAAAATAATGAGAGATCCCGCTGACTAACTTAAGATTGCGGAGACAGGATATCGGTAGTGTTATTGGTGAGTGTCGTGACAGGTTTGATCAAGCTGCTCAAAGCACCAGCACGTCACCGGCTATCAGTTACGCAACGTTCACGGATCTAGACTCCTCATTTGCATGTAACTTAGTATGAGCTGGTCGCAAGTCCTGATTCCCATAAAAGTACTTAGCTTGCTGAATGGGAAGCTGGGCGCTATCTAATACACACCCGATCTTCGGGACCGGAGACTACTACAGGCGAACGTGCAGACTAGCTTCGATCCTAACTGCATATGCCACAACTAACAGAGATTATAGTGGCATGTCGAATAGGCCATGAGTGTCATAACGCCTTTAGTCCGTGCTGTGCATGAACTAAGATGGCGTTGATGACGGGATGGTTAGAGATCTCGGACCGCTTTGCATGAGCAGTGACGACGGCGCAGCCAACTTTGAAGACTATCAGAATCTACATTCCAGTCAGACAGTAAACTTTATTCTAGATGTAGCGTATTGTGTCTTTGGAACTTGGGGCTTGTTTGCTGCTGATCTATCGGTGAAACTTCTGTGGATATTCAAGAGAGGTCTCTTTGGCACATGAAGAACAATTCAAGACTATTCGTTGCAGTTCAACTTCTCTTAACTTGATAGAAGATACAAAACTGTCAATACTGCCAAGCTGCAGAGTGTTGTCACTTCCCGAGACCAGCCTGTGCGATCAACTCTTCAGTCCCGGCGGAACGGATCGGTAACCCTGCCTGTCACAACATGTCACGATCATGCAGACCATAGATGACAGCTGCATGAATCATTATTATGCACGTCCGATCCTGTTCGGCTGCTCCTAGCTGTAAAGCTCACCTTTTCCCAGCCCCAGTCCCATCTTGTGACCCCTGACTATCCAACAAAAGACCCAGTATAGTCTCCTTTTGACAAATCCAACACATCATAAGACCCAAAGAATACCTAAGTGGAAACAACCTCTCGATTCAAAACCGTCGTTCTGGACACCGTGGCGGACGACTTTTCCCAACGAGCGCAACGGCAGTCCCTCTATCCTGCTACGCCAGCAATCTCTTACACCGTAACTTGTAAGGCGAAACCACATCGTTTGCTCCTTTAATACACCGCTCAATAGCGTCATACCCACTCGATGGAAAAGCTTAAAGCCTCTATTTAACACCATGAGACCGCCAAACTGTTAGAACCGGTTAAAGACGTTGATGCCACCAAGGGCAGATCGTGGCGTTTAGGACCGTTGGCTTCTAGCGTCAGGGGTGGTGACGTTTTATTGGGGAGCGCCGTTGTGTTTGCAACGTCTGGGCTGAGAAAACACCGGATTTGGATAAACGTGATTAAACGGTGGATTTGTTCTAGAAGGGAAATGATGTAAGTCGTTTGGTCTTATACAGAGTGAGCTTGATATAAATACAATGTGTAAGAAGCGGAAATTGGGGCGTTTGTTGGAGTATCAGTCCTTTATTCATTCTTTCATTGTGCCGGTTCACATTCATTCATTCAATTCTTCAAAATGGCCTGGTCAAAGTCTTTCTTTCTTTTGCTTGTTGCTTCGAGCATCACTAGCGTTCAGGCTGGACCTTGTAAACCTCGCCGTTCGTCAACTTATAGTGTACCACTTTACAGTGTACCTACATATCCTGTACCCCAGTCTTCTACCACCAAGACTGAAACTCTCCTTTCTTCAACTACAACTGATAGTTTCGCTACTTTTCAGGGTCCAACTTTGGGCTCAAGCACCGAGTCTATTATCTCTATCAGTAGTGGAAAGTCTTCAACAACTCCTGAAGCTCCTACAAGCACCACAATTACACCATGTAGCACTGCTGCCATGTCTTCTACATATTCTGTCCCTACCTCTGGTTCAGCCTCAACCACGTCCAAAATCAGCACAGGAACATCCAAGGACAGTTTAACCACCACTAAGGAGATCTCTACCACAGCCGAGAGCAAAACTTACACTCTTTCAACAACTACCAGTGCTTATAGCACAACCTACCAGATTTATGCTACTACGTCTACTACATGCCCCAGTAGCACAGAAACTTCTACACTCTCTACAACTTCTGGAAGTGCTTCTACATCAAATACTGAGACCAATTCCTCAGAGACTACATCTACTATGAGCGTGACCATCGCTTCATCTACTACCAAATCTGAGTCCACAACGGACTCGACTTCTTCGAACTCTCATAGCAGCTCAGCTACATTGAGCAACACTGTCACACATGACACCACAGCTTCTTTAAGCACCACCACAGAATCGAGCACTTCCGCCTGGACGGAAACTGAAAGCAAGACAACAGAAACATCAGGCAGTGAAACCTCCAAAACGACAGAGTCTCCTGCAACAAGTTCTCCTTGTTTGACTTCTGAGTCCTCAGTGTCGAGCACATCAGAAGCCTCATCTACCACCACACCCTGCGACACTTCTTCCTCCATTACCTCTAGCACAACATCTCAATCCGAGTCTTCTATCACTACAGCGCCTTGCGAAACTACCACAGCATCTGGCTCCTCAGCTTCATCGCCCTGCACGACCTCTACAACTAGCTCTGAGTCTTCATCAAGCACTTCAGAAGCTTCAAGCACCTCGACATCTGAAGCGTCTTCCACAACTTCTGTATCTTCCACCACGCCATGTAGCACCTCAACCAGCACATCACCAACTTCTACCCCATGCACCACATCATCTCCAACGACATTCTCAAGCACAACATCCAACAAGTGCACAACAACCACATCCCCGCCCCCACGCCCAACTTGCTTCCGCTACACTATTCGCAACGACCCGCCTAGTCCCGCAGACTGCGGTCATACCGGCCATCGCAACGGCAAGAAGGCCAAGGTTCTTGGGTACGGCGACTCCGATAGCGTCGAGGCATGTGGAGAGAGCTGCGATAAGTTTGATGGCTGCAAGGCTGTTGTTTACGGTTACAGAGAGCATGACTTGAACCAGCCTTTCTGTGCGTTTGTTGATGCGGTTCAGGGCCGCGATGATGAGGATGATACACCTTGGCAGTGGTATGATTTGTCATGTTTCAACCCGGACTGTCTGCCTCCGAATGAATGTGGCTACTAGACGGAAGAGTTGGTGTTGACATTAATTTGGGCTACGGGCTTCAAGGTCAGATTTCTTTGTGTTAGGAGATGCGTTTTGTAGTTTGTATATACCACTTGATTTACTAGTATATTCCTTTTATAAAAGAACCTATTGAACAGACACTTTCCATTTGCCATTATCTTATAGTTCATGTAGCTTTCCGCGTAAGTCAACTCATAAGCTGAGCCCAGCTATTTTCAGCGAAAGTCCCCTAATCGAGGCCCGAAGTACTCTCCAGGAGTAATTATCTTGAGAAGACACGATTGAGTTCCGTCGCACCCTTCAAATGGGACTCTATTTCCCCACCAGTCTAGATTAACATCATTGTATTGCAAAGCAAAAAATATGACAAGTGCTGATAGAGCAACGCCGACAGAGAATGCAGCTGAGAGAATATAGTTATACTGCCAATTATTAGTGCATGAGCGAGTCAACGATACTGAATGCATACCTTTGCCCAAAAAGCGAGATATCGCTTCTTAATATACATCCAAGAAAACCATCCAATTGGCACAGCGGGCCAGATGTAGGTGATATTATATGGCGCCCAAACCATACCCCCTCCAAGAAAGACAACAGGGTGAGTGCTTCGAATGATTTTGTTGTTAGGGAATTTCTTCCCAAGCCACCAGAAGAGCAACACTAAGGCTACACCGAAGGGGAAGCCTACCAAAGTCTCGACATACTGGCCTCCAGGGCCAAAGAGTTTCTTGGGTCCGATAGTCCCCCAAAGCACAGCAGCTGTGAAGAAATTATTCAGACCAGGACACGTGAAACGGTACGGTGCCTCCGGCGTGCACACGCCGTCCAAGTGAATTTGATATTGAAGAACACCAACAGAAACAAATGTAGAAACAAGCGTCGGCACCATCTGCGCCCAGAAGGTGAAGCCGGGTGGTATCTTCATGTAGTGTGCCAGCTTCAAGTCTGCGCTGAAATAAATAGCTTGCGTGCAAGTCGTGTATCCAAATGTCTTGAAAAAGCACATCGCAATGGCGTTTCCTTCTGCAAATGAGCCCCCTAGGAATTCGGCTATCACATTGAGTGGAACGGCGATGCCTGTGGTAGCTGATATGATGCCAATCGGTACAACAAAGATGAGGCTCAGAATGATACCGAAAGGCACAACCGCTGGGGTCGTGTGCGTAGGCCATTGAGAAATGCCAACGATTCCAATAACGAAAGCTATCACGAGACATACCAAGTACCACCACTCGGGGACTTCGCGGTACGTCTTCATAAGACGACTATGGGCATCCAATACCTGTCCATCGTCCGTGTCCTCCTTCTTTGACAGTCGAAAGCTATTGACAAGGCTCTTGAACCCCAAAGCAATTTGATGGTGGTGATAAAGTGCACCATAGGTGAGAGCCGCCGTATACATGGCGAAGAACATCATATATGAGCCTAAATGAGCGGCTGTTAGGAATGCTGGTGAGTATGCCTCATACTTCTCAGGGTCGAATATCCCACGCTCATCAATAATGGCAGAGACATTATACAGTCCGCCAAAATGGTCGAATGCACGATTCGAGTTGACAGGGAGGTAGGAAGTAAAGTAGCCGTTTCCGTAGTAAATCCCCAGGATAACAAGAAAGGACAACATTGTTCCAGAGAATAAGTTGAAGGTGGTAAAGAATGGCACCATAAGGGGGTCGCAGCCCATAGTGACAACGTTCCAGTCGAGCGTTGGAAAGGGATTTAGACCTAATCCAGTGTGTCCACCTGTGATAGTTGCTAGGTCACGGTTATTAGGAGATATCCAAGTCATCCAACTGAACCAAGTCAGGCCTGCAAACAAATAGTTTGGAAGCCAGAAGTAAGCAAACATGGCTCCAAATGCAATGCTAAAGAACTTGAAGCGGGATGCATTCCAAATTTTCTTGAAGGGGCCATGAACAGGGACGTCGCTTTCATCGTGCAATGCCGTATTCAGTGCGATGCACACCAATGTCGTTGGCCAGAGGCAAAATGATGGATAGACGAGGAATCTTCTGCAAATTCCTGCAAGACCATAACCCATAAACTTGGACGACAATCCCAACAGGATTTGATATCCTACGCTAATGGCATAAGGCTGATTGAAGTAGAAAGGGAGATACTGTATCCAAACAATGTAGTTCGTATACGGCGTCCCCATAGAGATACTCGACATGATGGTGATCAACATATGTTCTTTTTTGTTGAATGGACCAGGGTTAAGACTGTGCCGTACGCCAAACGCAGTGACACCAACATCAGGAAGAGTCTTTTCGAGGAACTTCCCAAAGGGATAAGCTAGGAGTTGAGGAACAACAGTACTGACGCTGATCATGGGCTGACGGATCTGAAAGAAACTGTTGATGAAGGAGACGGCGCAGGAGAAGATGAGGCCCACGAACCAGGCACGTATCGTGGAGCATGGCATGCTGGGGTCATCATGGTTATCGACTATAGCGCGTACTTCGGCATATGGCGAATTGTGTGTAATGAGAGCCGCTTCTATTTTTATTTCTTGAATAAGGTCTTCGTGACGCTCTGGGTGTTGCAGGATATCGTCGGTATCTGTATGATATAAGCATGGTAATAGTCAAATTTTGATGGAACAGCATACTCAGGAATACTTGTATCTTCTGAAGAACAGAAAGAGGAAAATTTGGGTCTCTTTTATGAAGTTTGTAAACTTTCTTCATCGTCTAAATGCTGTTAGTTAGCCATCAACCCCATTTTGGCACCTCAACTCACTTGGTGAACATCTTCAAGAGACAATGTAGCTGCAACCTCCCTTGCTTCAAGCAAATCATCTTGAGTCACATCAAGATCTCTTTCGAAATCACGATTGTTCTCAAACGACTCCTGAAACCCAGGAGATGAACTATCGAAAGACTGTACACAGCGTGAGATTAAAGCCAGCATAGTGAATGTGACGAGACTAAACTCACTGTCTCCGTCAACTCAACACCTGGCGTCCTCGACGGACTCTTCAACTCCTGTGATATCTTCGCCATTGGGATGAAACATTAATAATGATTATACAATGGCTTCAAATTCGATTGCATTCTTCGCACATGGTTGGCAACGTCTGTTCTGTTTAAGGTTAAGTAAGCCAAACCAACAATGGCGGATCTGAACCAAATGCCGAGATGGGGGGCTATTGCTATAACAGGAGGATGACGTCTAGGCCTTTGACTTGAGGGACATCTTGATCTCAAAGAGATGAGAGAAACGCCTTGCATGGCATTGGATGTCAATCGAAATCGCCAAGCATGCAGAAAACCAATGAACCACTAGATAATAAGCTTAAACCGAAGATCACGGGGCTTAGCCACCATGTTTATCTCGGCTTCACCGGTGGGTAATACAATTGTACCTATGCACTGTCAGCCTTACTGCATCTTGGCATAATTTGACTAAGCTCATTACATTGTCAACGTCAATACTCATGATAAACTATGTTTCAAAAGTACAGTATGGAAGTTTGCCACTTGACTTGTTCAATCCAAATAAACGCAGCTACACAATCTTCGTGTATTGGTCAGCCGTATTGGATAGGTCTACATCATGATTCAACCTCAGTACCAACACCAATGATTCTTCTACTACGAACTCTAGTAAATAGACAAATATTCTAGGCAAACTTTATTCTAATAACATGCGGAATGATCTGGATTAGACAGTCTAGCAGATTCACGCATTGACTTCACCTTACTTACACCTTGAAAGGCCCAAGTCTGAGGATCTACTTATATACGTTTATATGGGACACAGGGAACAATTGACAACGATCACGTTTATCTAGACAATTTCACAGGGTTGAGAAGCAATATTCAATAAAAAGCAATTTGATTGAACTGATTGACTATAGGAATCAATGAAACCGTATTACAACACAATAACAAACCAACGTGATCCCGGGTTGGCGAAAGAAAGAAATTCCACTTTTAATCCATTATTGCATACCGGTTTGCGCAAGAGCGATCCTCTTCCAGTGATCGCGCTCAGCTTCCAGCTTAGCAATCTTATCCTCAAGTTCCTCCAACTTGGCAGCCTTTCGCTCACGAGACTTGCGTGCTGCAAGAGTGTTGCGAGCACGCTTCATGGCGACGATATCGCTAGGGTCATCGATAACGATAGGGGGCAGGGGCTTGTCTCGCTTGCGAGCGTTCACACCAGCCACTGAAGAGTGACGAGTGGAAGGAGATGTACCCGACTTACGGCGACTAGGAGCAGGAGACTGGTTGTCTGAGTCGACTTCATCAGACTTAACCTCCGGTGAGTTCTCAACACTGGTGGTTTGAGCAGGAGCAACAGTGTTGTCCTGGGGGAACAAGGGATACCAAGGGTCTGCAGCACCGTCGAAATCGGCATTGCCGAAGTTCGGAGACACATCGTATCCATCGAACTCGGGAGACTCGTTGTAGATAGATGGTGAAGTCAAGGCAGTCAGAGCCGACGAGTTAGGTGCAGACATGAAAGAATCACGAGCAAAAAGATCTTGGGGCGAGATAGTCGCCAGATTGCCAAGAGAGTTGGAAGAGCTGCCGCCAAAGTCAAAGACAGAGGGGACAGCAGGTGAAGAGAAAGCCGTGTTGGCCCCGCCGTCGAAGGCGGTAAACTCCTCAGGGAGTTCGACATCTGATATTGGTGAGCTAATTGGACTGGAAGTGAGATCATGGGTGCACAAACCTGCAGCGTTCATCATCTTGGCGGTTTGTTGGGGGACACTTCCTGTACTCTGAGAAAAGAGAGGGACCGGAGGCCTAGCAGGACGGTTCTGCTTGTTCAAAGCGGTAGATGACGAAGGAGCCGAAGAGGCGTAAAACTGATTCGTAGGACGATTTACAGGAGACGAAGATTGACCAAAAGCCTGGAGCAACTGGGCGACTCGTTGATTCTGTGCAGCGGGGGAGACAGGCTGTTGGTGACGATTGTGCAGATGAGACGAGTGACGACGCTGAGTTTGCAGCGAGGTAGTTGACCGATTAGGGAGCTGAGGCTGATCGAACAAGACAAAGTCCTGTTGTGGTTGTTCGGGACTCTGTAACTGTTGCGCGGATTGGGCCGGCAGGCTGGAATTCGTGGAGGGAAGCCATGGTGACTGGGGATCCGTGGTGAAGACTGAAAAGTCTTGGCCTGAAATGTTGGCGGTTGTGAGAGAACTGGAGCCGAAGCTATTCAAAGCAGTGCTAGAGTTCAGGTCGACCGTGAGGTGAGCTGAACGAGGTGGTTGAGTGGGGATTGGTACGTTAATGTCCTGGGACGTAATTTTGACGGAGGACTGGGGAATAACGGGGGAAAGGGGTGATTTAGAACATCTTTGCGATCGCCTCAGGCGTGATACTCTTGATACTGCTTTGTGATGATGATTTGGGGGTGGAGAGAAAAGAGAAGAAGAGGAAGCCTGAGGACGGGAAGATGGAGACAATTTGTATTTCTCAGGCAGCAATCTCGTAAGGTTTGTGCGCTCTGGTGTAGGTACAAGCCCGGAATTACGGGGCATTGTCTGGCACTAACAGAATTGACACCAAAGTGGTTGGCTTCGTGTTAGGACTTTACTTGTGCTCTCAAGTACTTTTCTAAAAGCGCGCCCTTCGGACGGACATGGGTCCGGACAATGAGTCACACTTTTCACGCCAACCTCATTAGGACTGGCCGATTTCTCGAGTGCAACCAATTCTGAGACGGCGCATCCTGCGCAGAATGCACCAAGCCTCCACCAAACCGGGGAACTACGAATTGTAACTGGCACAAGTTGGCAAGCCTCAAGGTGCGCCCTCGGTGTGCTTGCTGTGCCCTGCCACTTCACCTGTGCCTCCTCTGGTCTCTTCCCCGTCTTTTCGCTGTGCTGCCCTGTCCTGGCGTTTCCCTTCTGTGTTGTGTTGCCTGGATGCATGCTGGCGCAGGCTTGAACTAATGAATGCACCCGTAAGCAACAAGCAGTGCCCCTGCATCCAAAACGCCAATTGGCCGAATTCCAATTCCGCCCTGTTGGCTTGGGGGAATCCTACCAATCAGCGTCTAATTACAGGTACCGAAGCCGCCATCACAAAGTTCAGACTTCCACGACAACAGACCAAACCCCATGACAAGGAATTGTTGCAGAAGAAGCGCAGCTTACGAGGACAATGATGAAGAGGACAACGAATCCTCTTCAGGGGGGACTCGACTCGATTCGACTCGCCTGTACGCAGCCGCGCATTCATTCATGCATCTCTGATTAGTCCATTCCATTTTGGTGTCTTAGACTCTCATTCCGCCTACGAGTCTGCCTCCGGCCCGTCCATCCATACAGCCATAGCTATGGATGTATCACTGCGATGATCGGTCAAAAAAAATTGTTGGCGGACTTTTTTCCCTCATCAATTTCCCGATATTTCAGTCGCAACCGTCCTAGCCGACAACAATACAGTAAGTGGAATGAAGAACAGCCGCATGTTTCAAATACATCACACTGTGCCAGAAGAAATGCGTCTTTTATTCCTTGTTAGTCGCAGCATCGCATTTCGTATTTGCGCCAGGGAGGCGGCCCTAACCTTGAACCATCAATAAGCCAACACTTTGCCTGCATGGGCTGAGATTGAAGGATTCAGATTGAATTCAGCCCATTCGTATTGCTATTCTGCCTTTTCACAGTGCAGAAATGGGATTCATGGGAATGTCCTGAAATTCGCTTTGCTTATTACTGCGTATCCGTATTGTTCCTGGTTCTCAACTTGAGTTCCCAACATCTTTCAACACCCTCATTGAATTGTAAAACATTGGATCCTATCACAGACCAAGGTGCTGTGCAAAGCTAGTCTAATTAAGAAGCGGATGGTCCTCTTATTTCTTACCAAGCATCTTGAGCCTTTTTCAAGGTTGTTCATGTACATACTTCGGACGCGCAAATATCGTCTCAATTCGTATAAGCCTCTTGGCTTGATGATTTTCGGAGCCACCACTTTGGGATTTCGCTCAATGTTGTTGATGGCCTAATTCCATTGTACGGAATTCCCTTCTTCGAATCCACCCTGCAAGACTTGATTCCTCAGCAAAACTCCAGAAATTAATTCCCAAGTTTATCTAAGAAGGAATCGGCCTGTTTCTTGGCCCTCCGTGCCGCCATATCCTCCCTCCGTTTCTCAATCTCCCGTCTCCTAGCCTCCTTCTGCTCCTCTCGGACCCGACGCTCCTCTTCTGTCTTGCGGCGCTCTTCCGCGAGCCCCTCCATCTCCGCCGTTCGGGTCTCTTCGTCCTTGCTGAACTTAAAAAATCCCGTGCCTTTCGTGCGGATCTCCCAGTCCGCGTCGTAGTGTTGCGCTGGCGGCGGCGTTGCGCTGCGGTCTCGCTTCCGCGCCAGCTCCTCCATCTTCTCTGGGTCATCGGGATTGAAGGCCATCGATTGTATTGCATCGCCGATGATGAGATTACTAGGTGCTGCTGGTCTCGCAGACATGCGCTCAAGCTCTTCGGCTCCTAGTAAGCCTCGGCGCGCTCTGCGCTCCAATCTGTCCTTCTCTGCTTTGGTAACTTTTCGTAGACGTCCAAATTCGTCCTCGTACTCAACCATCTCGCCGCTGTCTTCGGCTTCGCCTTCATCGCTGCTCGTTTCATTGTCCTCCTTCCCTTCCTCTCCTTCTGCCCATTTGCGATCGAAGTCTATTAATGGCGCGGCTTCATTTTCTTTTGGGACGTAATCTCCTCGCTTCATCGCTGCGTATAGTCGTGCTTTTTCCTCCATTCTGCGCCTGGCTCGCGCCAACTCTTGGGTTTCCTCCTCTGTGCCTGCGATTTCCTTCAGTTCCAGCTTCTTTGATCCATTTGATTCTTTGCTTCGTCTTGGTTTTGTTCCTTTGAATATGTCTTCTTTGCCTTCCTTGCGAGGGCGTGCGCGACCAGCTGATGCTGCCCTTGATGAATTATTTGACATCAATGATGTCAACTGAGCCGTAAAGTCGAGCGAGCTAGTTAATGTTGCATCTCGCTTTTGTTTTTTAACAGGTCGCTGACCATATAAATTCGGATCTTGAGGCATCTTGTTTAATATTTGGTGGTTTGCGTGTGTTGTTCTGGTTGATACACGTTGATCATGAAGAAAACAATGTTATGTCACTGGCCCAAAATCAACGAGACCCATTCATGCTCAGCCTGAGGCAATCAAAGTTCAGTACTCAAGCAACAACGTTGAGTTAATGGATTGACTACATGTTATCGAATCTACCATACCATAGAGTTTCATTGTCACTTATACAATCCTTTAACATTTCGGTATCATGAACAAAGTGGGCTCATCAATTGCTGCCCAATTGGTTGCTATTTGAAAGTCTCCGATGTTGTAGGGTAATCCACCGCGGGGTTATCTGGCATGCTCATATCACCATCCTCAGTGCCCCACCATCGGAGCTTGACTTTATTCCTTCACAAGCTTCGTCAACAGTTTCACAGTCAAACAGCAACAATGGCCGCTCCCAAACAAGTTTTTATTGGAATTATCGGTAATTGAAACGTCGCAAAGTAAAGTTTATAAGAAACTAACGAATTGCTACCGTAGGCGCCGGAGGTGTCGGCAAGGCTTTCATCGACCAGCTCCAGTCCCTTGCTACTCGGAAGCCATCGCCGAAGCTGAACCTCGCATACATTGCTACAACCCGCAAGGCCCTCTTCAACGATGACTACTCTCCCACTAGCTTCGAAAACGTCATCGACACACTCGGTTCCTCTACCAAGGCTCCTCTCGCCCTTCCTCAGGTCGTCGAGTACCTGGCCAAGGCCCCCGCCAAAACCGTTCTTGTCGACAACACCAGCTCTCAGGATGTTGCGGAACTCTACCCTCTCGCTTTGAGCCGAGGCATTAGTATTGTTACACCCAACAAGAAGGCCTTCTCAGGCTCCTATAAGCTGTGGCAGGATATCTTCTCTGCTGCTGAGTCTTCAGGAGCTCGTGTCTACCATGAGTCTTCCGTTGGAGCTGGTCTTCCCGTTATCTCCACCCTGAAGGACTTGGTCGAGACTGGTGACAAGGTCACCAAGATTGAGGGTGTCTTCAGTGGCACCATGTCCTTCCTCTTCAACTCTTTTGCTCCCACCGAGGGCCAGGGCGGCAAGTGGTCTGAGGAGGTCAAAAAGGCCAAGTCTCTGGGCTACACCGAGCCTGATCCCCGAGATGATCTCAACGGTCTTGATGTTGCCCGCAAGCTGACCATCCTTGCTCGTCTTGCTGGTATCCCCGTCGAGTCTCCCACGTCTTTCCCTGTGCAGAGCCTCATTCCCAAGGAGCTTGAGTCTGTCTCCAGCGGCGACGAGTTCCTTGAGAAGCTGCCTGCCTTTGACTCTCAAATGGAGGAGACCAAGGCTGCTGCTGAGAAGGCTGGTAAGGTTGTCCGTTTCGTTGGTAGCATTGACGCTGCTTCCAAGCAGGTCAAGGTTGGCCTGGAGCAGTTCGACCGCTCCCACCCCATTGCTGCTCTCAAGGGTAGCGACAACATTATCAGCTTCTACACTGAGAGATATGGAAGCAACCCTCTGATTATCCAGGGCGCTGGTGCCGGAGGTGATGTGACCGCCATGGGAGTGACAGCTGATCTGATCAAGGTCCTGTCGCAGATTGCATAAAAGTCCATATTGAATAGCCAAAATAAAATTATCAAGTTTGAAGCCCCAATGATATTTCACGTATTTCCAGTTCGTTGTGTGTCATCATGATTAGAGTGACCCTTTATCTATTCCTGTCGCTACTGCAGCAGCATGTGGATTCGTAGTAACGACGCTATCGGGTTCGGAATCGACAATCGAAGGTGGGTTTTTGTTATTGATATTCCTCCACATCCAAAGACAGAGGTCGAAGATCACAAGGAGAACAACAGGTATGAATAGCATTAGACCAAGGACGAGCTATCCGTAAATCAGTCACAAGCCAGGGGAAAGTAGGACGATCATCACTTACACAGACAAGAGAGATCAGGTTAACAATAGAAGAGTACTCGGTTGGCAAAGGACCAAACAAGTTCCATGATGCGTCGGGGGACATCTGGGGCATTCTGGGCAACACTACAACTTGCTTTGAAGTAAAAAAGCTCATGACTTGAAAACGTGTGATGTTGTGGATGGTAAAATCACAGATTCCGAGGCTGCCTTCAGGGATGGAGGTCGAAGCTTCATGGGCCGACGTTCAGCGAACAGGGTTTATTTCCGTCACTTAATTGGCATGTGCAAGGCCAAAGCTCAGCTCATCACACCGCTTGCCTAGTGTGGATCGTTCTGCCAGCCGCAAAGCTTCATTCGCATCAACTTCACAAATTATCACCAGAAATTGACAAGCCTAACTGAATAGCATCAACAACCACCATCATGACGACAGAGCTTCCAAATAAGCAAAAAGGGCGTGAGCTCGATCGAATAAAGAGGACAAAAGATGGAGTCACTCAATTGCCGCGCAAAAAGTTCTACCGCCAACGAGCGCACGCAAATCCTTTCTCCGACCATATGCTAGAATAGTATGTATCTGTATGGCTCATATTAATTGCATTGTTTCTGACCCCTTATAGCCCAAAGTCTCCAGATGACATGGATTGGTCTTCCATATTCCCACACTATGTCCAGGAGGGAACACCAGAAGACCCCTCAAAGCCTCCTAAACTGACAAAAGATGTGGAAATTGTCGATATTGGCTGCGGTTTTGGAGGCCTTACTGTTGCTTTGGCACCCAAATTACCCGATACCCTCACACTCGGTAAGTGAAGTAAGACACCTTGAAAAACCATGTGTATTAACCGACCCAGGCCTGGAAATTCGTACACAAGTAGCAGGCTACGTTCAAGAGCGTATAAAAGCATTGCGATCACAAAACTCGGACAATATGTATCAAAATGTGGGCTGCATCCGAGCAAACACTATGAAATTTCTCCCCAACTTCTTCAAGAAAGCCCAATTATCCAAGATCTTCATCTGCTTCCCTGATCCTCACTTCAAAGCCAGGAAGCACAAAGCCAGAATCGTATCGACGACACTAAACTCTGAGTACGCTTATGTTCTCCGACCGGGTGGCATTGTGTACACTATTACAGATGTTGAGGACTTGCACTTGTGGATGGTTCAGCATCTTGAAGCCCACCCTGCTTTTGAGAGGATTTCGAAGGAGGAGGAAGAGGCCGATGAGTGTGTCCAGATCATGTCGACTGAAACTGAGGAGAGCAAGAAGGTTACGAGAAATAACGGGCAGAAGTTTGTAGCGTTGTTCCGGAGGTTAGAGGACCCTCCGTGGTAGTTGAGAGTTAATGACAACTTTAATGCCTTATCGTTTCACAAGATGCTTTATATATCTCTTGAAACAATAATGCGAACATTAATGTGAATGAAGAACACCGGTGGAGCTCTTCACTCGATTGATACGTCCTGATTCACTTTATATCTATGAGAAAGCCTATGTTGATTTCTCTGAAAAGCACATTATCAGAGCATTTAGACACTCTTGATGTTCAGTACATTTCAGTAATGATTTGTACCTGCAGGCAATGGCTCTCATCTCTGGGCGGCGGCGCTGGCAAGGGTTCCTTGTCGCGGGCCACCTTATTTGGACAGGGGTCTATCGGAATGACAGCATCCACTGTAATCGACAGCCACATCACTGACCTAACAGACGACACCTCCACTAGCACCACCAACTTCACCACTTACATCCATCTTCGTTCAAGAATGTGGCTTTGAGGTCAACATCCTGGTGATGGCCCTCAAGCGTAGAGATGTTATTGTTGCAGGACTCGCCGCCTTCATAGCCTGGGGCTTTGCTGCGAGCTATTCGCCCATCCTCCGCTGGGCAGGCCATGCCTTTGTTGCTGGCTCCCTCGTCACTCTCGTCGCCCTCTTAGCCGGCCTCTTTCTCGTATCACGACGGCCCAACGATCGAATACTACAACCACACGGCGTTACGTTTCTTGATAGAAAGACATGGAGATCCGAGGTGCAGGCACTGCGCCAGCGACAATCATATACTCCGACTGTAATAGACCCTGAATCCCCCCGCGTTTCCGAAGCTATCGACAACTTACTTGGCCTTATAATCCGCGACTTTGTGAACAGTTGGTATTCGAACATCAGTCGCAATCCGTCTTTTTCGAACCAGGTTGATAATGCTATGCGCCAGGCGTTGTTGAGCTTGACCGATTTCCTTCGTCATAAGGATCTGGCGGAGCTTGTCACTAGCCGTCTTGTTCCTCTGCTCACCGCCCACTTTCGAGACTTTTATGAAGCGGAGAAATCAGTGAGAGGAAAGAAACTCAACCGCTCTGTTACTGAGTCCGAAGAGCTCGACTTGGCTATTGCTTCAAAATTTCGTGATGGACGACTACATCCTGCTGCTTCTTTGTCGTTCCCTGACACAAAGATGGTGCAGCAGGACTATCTTCGGTCCCTAGTTGCAAAGGTTGTGCCTCATATACTTCCAGAAAACATGCTGTCTAGTCGAGCTGTATCGATCATTATTCGCGAGATTGTCGCGTGTGCCGTTCTATTTCCTGTGATTCAACTTCTCTCTGAGCCTGACACTTGGAATCAACTGATGGAGAACCTGGGCCGCTCGATGCTTCAAGATCGATCAACCGTACGAAAGCTTCGGGCAGCTTTGGATCAGCATGCTCCTTCAACACCAAAGGCCAGCAAGCTAGCTTCCATGCCCAGAGTTGCTCCAGGAGACAGCGAGCGCAAGTTCGAGAAGTTCATCCGTGCTATTCGCAAGGTCAACAACCTGTCAGATGCACGTCGTTTCCGTAGCGAAGTCGCTAGTCAACTCAAAAGGGATTCCCTCGAAGACAATCAAGACCAGGTATATCTTCGTCGGCTGGAAATGGGAAAGAGGCTGCTCGACCAAAGAGTCAACCATCTGGCTGCTGGCGGTGAACGTCGTCCACCTGGACCTTTACCTTTACCGTCAACTTCTTCTTCGCAGTCCAAGCTACAGAGTGCACCACTAGTAGATATTCTGCGAGATTCTTCGGCGCTTTCTTACTTTATGGAATATATGGATCGACAAAATCTCATGCCTCTGGTGCAGTTCTGGCTTGTCGTTGACGGGTTTCGAAACCCTCTAGAAGATGATGGCCCGGATGATGAGCTACCATCAACCCTGCCTATGTGGACTGATGCCGACCGCCAGGATTTACAACAGATTAACCAGGCATATCTTTCAAGGCCAGAGTTAAAGGTCCCAGAGCAGTCAAGGAATGAAGTAAAAGAGTTCATCAAAGCAGGAAAGTCAGCTACCGCGTTACAATACTACAGGGCGCGACGAGCTATCTTGAAGGCCCAAAGCGCCGTCCTAGAGGAAATGCGGAATCGGTTCTTTCAGAGTTTCAAGAAATCCGATCTATTTTACAAGTGCCTTGCAGCTGAAGAAGCAGCCAATACTCAGACACTCAGATTGACACCACAGCCAGATGTACAAGCCCAAGCCCAAGCCCAAGCATTAGCGGCCAATCGAGGGAGCAAGACTTTACCAGCCAAGCCGAGACCAGTTTCGCGACTGGCACCTCAATTATCAAATGCTGGCAAACGTACGGGATCTGCATCAGATCTTAAATCTTTGACCTCTAACGGTAATGGGCTTGGACATCGAGCTAGGCGCTCGCTAGACGAAGGCTCTTCCAACCCTCTTTTTGATGACGACGACATCGATACCGATGGCCTAGGAGATTCTGTGCAGAGTCTAGACCCGGATACAAACAGCCAGCAACTACCAGATACTCAAGTCGTCAGGGCCGTGGAACAGGCCTTTACCGATATCATGGAGGATGATCGTCCCCAAACTGCTGAAGCTCTTCGTGCCTCCCTTTTTGGCGGCCCTGGCGGTAGCAGTATTGGTGGCATTGATGATAATACATCAAGCCTTTTCTCAGGCAATGACAATGACTCTCATCGTGGTTCTCTGGATATGGGCGTTCGATCAGCCATGTCTAACAAGGAAGGCGAAAAGCCAAGTCTTTCGTCCCTTGGCCTCGTCAGCGCGGCCTCACGAATTGGGGTCTTCGTAGATGACGATCTGTTTGGTGATAATAACAAGGACCTTCCTGACGATGGCGATCCTGATGACGGCCCACCGCCTGACGATGAGGACGAAGTGCATGAAGCAGCACCAGGAGATCTTGGGTTAGCCGAAGCCATTACCGCCCTCTCAAATGACATTGACCGCCTAGTGGCGCAGGAAGCGGTAGTGGAGTCTTTGACACGAAAGGCAGAGTTGACAAACAACACCGCCGAACTGCGCATTCTTAGGAAGTCAAAAGCGTCTCTACAAAGGGAGATCAGGCGCAAGGAGCTTCAACGTCAGCAGTATGTGATCCAAGAGAGCGACAACAGTCTCTATGGCCGCTCAACCATCAAGATCAAGTCCATTCAAGTGGGAAGAGAAGAAGATGGTCGAGAGTTTGCGCTCTATGTTATTGAAGTCCAGAGAAATGCTGGAGAGCAGATGCCTGCAGCGTCATGGGTGATTTCGCGGCGATACAGCGAGTTCCACGAACTTCACCAAAAGCTGCGGTCCCGATACCCGTCAGTGCGAAATTTGGATTTTCCTCGGCGGCGCATGGTGATGAAATTTCAAAGCGAGTTCCTACGCAAGAGACGAACTGCTCTGGAACGGTATTTACAAGACCTACTTCTCTTGCCAGAGGTGTGCCGCAGCCGAGAGCTCAGAGCATTCCTTTCTCAAAGCGTGATAACACAAGGTCAAGATATCTTGGATCGTGAAGACAAGAAAGACATGATGACTCGGTTGTACGATTCTGTTGCTGACGGGATGGATGATATCCTTGGAAACATTCCCGTTCTTGACCAGATATCCGAAGCCGGCCAGAATCTCATTGCAGCGGCTACTAACCAGCTCAACACGGTTCCTCTCAATGTTAACGAAGATACGTTCCCAGCCGCTGAAGCTGAGGCAGAGTTGAACGCCTTTGAGAATAAGGAGCTTGAACCGTTCATCAAGCCAATTTGCGACATCTTTCTGGAAATCTTTGAGCTCAACAAGGGAAACAATTGGCTCCGTGGCAGAGCCGTGGTAGTTGTTCTGCAACAACTCCTTGGCGGTACGATTGAAAGAAAAGTGCGAGATAATGTCAAGATGCTTGTTCAAGACGAAAACATTCTCAAATACATTGGTTTGGTACAAGATAGCCTTTGGCCAGGAGGCCAGCTGCAGCGGGATCGCAAACTTCGCACAGCCGCTGAAAAGAAAAAGACACGAACTGAAGCGAGCTTGATGCTGGCCACATTGGTGCCAGATCTCGCAGGGAGTGTTGTTGGAAGAGTCAATGCCCAAACAGCTAGTCGTCGTATCTTTGCTACGTTGAACAACTCGAGGTTAAAGTAAGTCGTTGATGAAAGCGCCCATTCATGTATGGCCTAACTAACTGAATTACAGTGCACACCTCGTATTCACTATGATTGATGAAATTGTCTCGGTCCTTTTCGAGGAACCGTAGGGCACTGTTAAAAGATCTTCTTATTCCTCTCCACAAAGCACATGATACAGGGCACAGCACAGCACAGCACAGCACAGCAAGGCGTTGGGCGTCACTGACAAGGGAGTCAAGTTGGGCTGATATGATGACAATGATGATGCGGAATTGGGGAAATGAAAGATTTATGGTTTTGTGATGAAGAAGTCTCTTTTTGAGGCTACTTATTGCTATAGATACTTATCCATGTGTAAGGTGCCGTTGATAGATGGCCATGAAGTAATAGTAATGACAATGGATGATTATTATATGAGACAATCAGATCACGGTGGTATTTACATGTGAGTTACCAGACTGGGTAAGCTACAGTAACGTTGTGTTAGGTACCTTAATGCAGGCGAAAGAGTTCGCATGTGACGCTAGCGACGCTGCTTCTGCGCCCGAGATAGTGGGATCCGGGGCACCTTCTCGATCCGGCCATTCTGCCGTGTCTTGCCGCCTTTTGCCCCAGCCATTTCGTCGCGTTCAGGCGAGTCCTAGTCACTAAAGCTTAGGTTGCGCCCATGTTCTCTTCTCCTCTCCACCAACGTCGCTTTTCGTATCATCATCATCAGAGTCAATCCTCGTCCACACCCGCCACCTTTTCAGAACCCCGCGTTTTGGCTCTTTTCTTGGTCCATCGCGCAACTGGCTCTGGTCATCTAATCTGGAAATTCCCTGGCTTTGATCTATATTCGAATTTCTGCTCCTCCTTCTATCTGGATCCATCGCTTACTTGACTCGACAACACTCCTCCCAACCGGCAACATGACGGAGGTATCAGCCACCCGGCTGTACTTGGGAAACCTCCCTCGCAATGGTCCGGACTCATCGCCCTGACGCTCACAGGCAAACCACTGACCTGCTGCCCAACAGCTACCAAATCCGATGTCGAGGCTCACTTCGCGACTCACGGTACCGGAGAAATCACCGAAGTGAAGCTCATGAATGGCTTCGGTTTCATCGAGTACAAGGACCCCATGGATGCCCGTGATGTTGTACCCGGTTAGTTATCCCCCCCTCACCTTCTGTGTAACGACGCGCTTGCTAATACTCCATCCATCTAGCCTTCCGTATGTCACCACTAGACCCATTCCTTCTTCCCTGGCTAACATGCGACTTCGAAAGATGGTTCTGATTTCATGGGAGAACGACTCACTGTCCAGTTCGCCCGCGGCTCCCGGCATCGCGAGGGCGGTTTTGGCAACCATGAGCGTACCGCGCCACGGCCCCGTCGAACCCCTCATCGAATGCAGATTACGGGACTTCCAAACGATACCTCTTGGCAGGTCTGTTCAACCCTCCCCGTTGCTCATCGCTGGATTTCCTGGACCCTTCCCTTGTGATTTGCGCGCATCTCTGGTTTTTCTGGTTTCGACCCATTGGTACTACACCGGGACTAGGTTTAGGGGACGACTGCCACGGACCCCTCCACCCGCTCTCCCGGTTTTGCTTCCTGGTTGTTGACTTGACGAACTGCACTATCATTTTGAGGATTACATGGATCCCCGGTGTTCCCCTTCCTGGACAGCAACTTACGTGGATTCTGGAAATAGGATCTTAAAGACTTTGCGCGTCAGTCTAGCCTGGACGTTGTCTATTCAGAGACAGGTCGCGACTCGAACGGTCGAGGGTAAGTTTTGTTCTTGTGCGTTATTCGTCTTAGTGGCTAACATGTACTAGTTTTGTCGAATTCGAGACTGCTGCAGATCTGAGAACGGCGGTTGAGAAGCTCGATGGGCGTGAATTCAAGGGCCAGCGAGTCCAATGCGTTGCTGACGTATGACAAGGAAAGCCCCTCTCTGTGAGAACTCACATCTGACCTGACGTTCTAGACTCAGCCTGACATGCCTCCTCGCGAGCGTGGTCGATCCCGCTCCCCAGGACGACGTCCTTACCCCCCTCCCATGGACGACTACGATCGGCGTGGCCCCCCTCGCGGATATAGTCCACGCGGTGGTGGATACGGCTACCGAGATCGTAGTCCTCGTCGCGATTACTATGATGATCGTGCTCGTTATCGATCTCCACCTCGCCGTCCCATGGAAGACTATCCTCCCCCTCCCCCTCGCGGCCGCTACGACGATCCCTACCGCCGCGATTACCCTCCTCCGCCCGATCCCTATGCCAATGGGCGACCTCCATATGACCGACCTCCTCGAGATTTCCCTCCCCGAGAGGGCGGATACCCACGAGATGGTGGTTATCCCCGAGACTATGATCGTGGTGGACGCTACTGGTAAATCCATATCCCATTACCGCTTTGGGCGCTTGCTTGGCGGGACTGTCCTTGACCGACGGTGCTAGATCTACTCTCAACCGAACACGCTACTCGGCGTGGAACATTGACGACCAGTCATGAGGTAGGAAGGGCAAGATTGAAACGATCAACAAGCAGATATGCGCAACAATGATTGACGACCGACTGGTGATATTCTCAACGACCAAACAAAAGTATGAGGGACATTAGGATGGCGTCAGGTGCAGGGCTTGGAGAACATTACGAGAATTGACGGTTACCGGGAAAAGGCCACGGCAGCACAGGACTTGAATGTCTTGGGTAATATGAACTACAGTGTATGACTACGAGGAAGCCGTCGCGGATGAGGGTTTGCTTATTTCTTTTCTGTCTTATACTATCACCTGGAGGAAGTTCTTTTTAGGGCCACTCAGTAAGAGTCAATATTTGCTAGTTGTTACTTTTATACCAGAAAAGTTTAAAATAGTCCAACTTTTGATTTTGTATCCTAAATTGGTATCGCATTACTGCACAACGAGTGAACCTGATACTCGTGATTTACTTTGGACGGCAACCCAACCCTGCCGCCCCCGTATAATACAAAATGAAAGATTATGGACCGAACAGATAACAACAGTGAGGCGCGCTTTATAAGGGATTACGAAGGTATATAGATATGGTATCGGGTATTGTTGGGTTTTGGTACGTGGATGTCCAATATTAAGCCGTCTTCTTCCATTGGGTGTAGACACCGATGACACTGCTCAAGGTACCAGTAAGACCGACGATGCCGTCATCGAGGAATGAAACCCAGCCGAGACCGGAGATAGGAACGAGGATATCGCAAAGATCGCAGAGGAGTTGCTTCTTGGCGGCAGCACGCTCACTGTAGAGATGTTAGTAAGAATGGCAGAGAGAAGAAAAGCGGGCGCATTCAAAACTTACATGGAGATGGTCTTGCTCTCGACAACACCCTCACCCTCCTTCAAATCAACCTTTGATGCGCGCACGCTCAGCTGTCGCAGAGTGTACAGCTGACCAATAATGCTAAAGGCGATACCAATAGCCCAAGATCTATAAGCCTCCTGCTGGAGACGCTTGGCATGCTGCCACTTCTTGATACCAGCAGCATCAGGAATGGTGAGAGCATCGCAGGTGAGATAACCAGCGTATCCCAGCTGGCGACCGACCTGAGTGTACTTGAGAACAGGGTCGAGAGACTTTGAGTCGGAAGCGGTGGCAGCGGCCTTGAAGTGCTCGACGAACTTGCCGGCTCGGAAGACCTTTCGGAACAGGCCGAATTGCTTCTTGAGGGCGTTCCAAGGGGCGACCTTGTCGGGGGTTGCGTTTGTGCGGAGGAGATACCAGGCGTAGAAGCGGGCAAAGTATTGAAGGACTCGCATGAGCTTGTCGCGACCGAGGGTGGTGGCCATGTAGCGCAGGTAATGCGCTACTGTGGGGTGGTAGACGAGAGCGTCAGCGACCATGATTGCGATGGGTATCGAGTATAGAGAATAGGTAATAGGCAGATGGGTAGTATGCGACAGTCGAAAATGTATAATTACGATTCACCAGTAAAAAACCAGCAATTACTGATGGAAACGGAAGATGGAGATGGAGATGGAGATGGAAAAGTTAAGTTTACTGGGAACGGTTAAGAAAAACCCGGGGAAGAGTAACGCGAATCGAGTCAAGTCAAAGTGTCTGGAGTTAAGTTGAGAGATTGAACGTGGAGACGGAGACTTGACCGAGATGCCGAGGTCCGCCGCTCACGAGAGCGGGATAGTGAAGAGAAGGGGGGTTTTGTAGCGAGAAATAGGGGACGTCTCCTGCAAAAGTATTGCCTGTTTGGGTATGGGAATAATTGCCCTTTATGAAGAACCGATAGTTGATATTAAATGCTTCGGTCTTGTTGCCTATTGACTATGGTTCAGTATTAAAGGGATGACCTTGCTAACTGGAACTTTGTCAACCTCCATTACCATTCAAGTGTAGTATCAAGTCGCGATCAACAACCGGCACATGTCCGAGGCTTCATTGAGAAGAATACCAAACCAAACTTCGGGGCAGCTTGGCGCCAATTTTGGTTATGAAATTCAACCTCGGAAACTTTCCGTAAGAGACTCGACTCTCTCTCTAACCTTGAGAGTTACAGCTGATAGAGATTAGAGAGGGGGAATGTCCCGGCTGACCGGATAACCTTTAATCCGACTCCGGTGTTCCGTTGAAGAAGAAAGTCAAGGGACAGTGGAGGACATGCATGATATAAGTCGAGTCGAGACTCATCATTCATTCAATTGCCTCATAACCCCAAATCAAGGAATGAACAAGGTATGAGATAAGGCATTTGGAGGTTCCCATTTTTATTTTTATTATTTCCTCCCAATTCTCCCCCAAACCCACAATGAAATCACTTGGTGTTTTAACTGAAGATCAATCAATATTTCAGTGCTCAAACCCCCGCTTAAACGTCAATATGAGCGAGCCACCCCCACCGGAACAGCCTGGCAGGGCCTGGAAATAGAGGGTCTTTCAGTGGCTGTGACGACAACTGAACAGAGAAATCGTGATTTGAAGCTTCTGCTCCTCGGGGAACAACCCCCGAAGTCAGCAAACAAGCTCCAGAGTGAAAAATGTGGGGGAAGAAGTCGGAGTTGGAGACCCCGGGAAATCCTCTTGAGCCGCTTCCCCTCGGCCGGCAAAAGCACCAATTCCACTCGGGAGTCGCTATCAAAGGTCACGATGGTCCATGACATTCCGATGTGATGCGCCCCCAATGGAAATTTGGGCCTCATGGTTGGTGCAATTGCCTATATTCTTGTGTCGGTCTTGTTGTTGCGGTTCTATAATCGCACGGATGGGGCCGTTGATATCCCCAGCCCAGTCGGTTAAGGAAAATGTAGGTACCTAATGAATGGATATCATTGATCGTCATATCCGTCAATTGTCGTTCAAGACGCGAGAGTACTATTCTTTTACATAACTGGTCCGTTTCCCCAATATTCGTCGCGTGCTTCTCTCTTTCTTTTCTTCCTCTCTTCTTCTTTCATCTTTCTCTCTCACGATACCCTCATATTCATATTCATCTCATCATAACTACTTACTTCGGCTTAAACCTTCTCCCGAGCAAGTCTCGTCAAGTCGCTTCTCCAACTTAGCTTCCCCTCCCGACCATCAACTTCTCCTCCTTCCAAACCTCCCCTCACAAATACAATACAATACAATCACAATGGCTACTACGAACAGCGGACAAGAAACCGAAAAGGTCAACACTAACATTGTGACCCTCACCCGCTTTCTCACTGAGGAGCAGGCCAAGCACCCAGAGGCTACTGGTGACTTCACGTACGTTCTGTGACCTCAACTTCATGATGCCCCGACTAACAGTGAATTCTCAGTCTATTGTGCCACGCTCTCCAGTTCTCTTTCAAGTCAATTGCCTACTACATTCGACGCGCTACCCTAGTCAACCTCACCGGTCTGGCTGGTTCTTCCAACATCACCGGCGACGACCAGAAGAAGCTCGATGTCATCTCCAATGACCTCTTCATTGAGGCCATGCGCTCATCAGGCAAGTGTGCGCTCCTCGTTTCTGAGGAGGAGGACGAGATCATCTACTTCAAGGATGCTCATGATGCCCACTACGCTGTCGCCTGCGATCCCATTGACGGATCCTCCAACTTGGACGCCGGTGTCTCAGTCGGTACCATTTTCGCCATTCACAAGCTCCCTCCTGGCTCCAAGGGTGTCAAGGAGGACATTCTGAAGCCCGGAACTGAGTTGCTTGCTGCTGGCTTCACCATGTACGGCGCTTCTGCTCAGCTCGTCATCACCATGCGCGGCGGAACTGTCAACGGTTTCACTCTTGACAACGGTATCGGCGAGTTTATTCTGTCTCACCCGGACATGCGCCTACCCAAGGCGCGCGCCATCTACTCCGCCAACGAGGGTAACTCTCTGTACTGGGAGGACAAGACCATTAACTACTTCAACTCCCTAAAGACAGCTCAAGCCGACGGCAAGCCTTACAGCGCGCGTTACATTGGTTCCATGGTTGCTGATGCCTACCGTACTCTTCTCTATGGAGGTATCTTTGCTTATCCTGCCGACAAGAAGAGCCCCAAGGGCAAGCTCCGTATCCTCTACGAGTGCGCGCCCATGGCTCTCATCTTTGAGAATGGTAAGTCAATCGCACATACTCGGGTCAACAACAACTTGCTAACTGTGCTCTAGCCGGCGGTCAAGCCGTCGACAGCAAGATGAACCGTATGCTCGAGGTAGTACCCGAGCACATCCACGACAAGGCTGGTATCTTCATGGGTAGTTACGACGAGGTCGAGAAGGTGAAGAAGTTCCACGCCTAAGGGAAACAAAGAGAATGGCGCATTGGCATGGGATTATGAAATCAGTTGAATATCAAAAAGCGAACCTCATGAGTGAATGAGCATTTAATGATGAATTTATCAATCAATCATATCTTCCTTTTTTTCTAACCACCATCATGCGGGGTGTCGTCATGATGAGATGTCATGATCGTGAGCTATCATGGAGGCGGTTTAACTGGGGACGTCATGCCACCTATACTGTCTTATCAGAATGAGCTTCAGCTTAGCTGTCATCTAGCTTCCTGACTTGAAACTACTGTAAATGACCGCTCTGGTACACTCAAAACGGTACAGAGTTTCTTTGTTAATGACGGTCTTGCGACAACTAAGCTCGAGCATGATCACTAGGTAGAAATCGAGCTATTCCTTCTCACAAAGTTGGCCTCTGGATCGTGCAATTACTCCGATACCGGCATCTACCTAAGGAACTGAGTATCAATCGCTCAATGGTGAGGCTTCTACAACAGACCGGCATCTTAATGATTAAAAATAAATATTTATACCAGACTTAGTTACCTCAGTCACGTAGTTGCTGCCTTAACCCAACCGCCACACATGCAACAGAATGAATCTTACAAAAGAGAGGGATAGTTTGGCTTTCGAGATTTTTGTGGCTCGTTAGTTGACCCTGAAATGCTTGTCTCATCGCCAATTGTTGCAGGCTATACAACTCACGGTTCTACTGAGGTTGCTTCACAGTTCGTTTAAATAATCTCCATCAGAACGTCAAGCCAAATTCTTCCATTTTCAGTTAACCTTCAAGTCTGTCACATAATCAAATGGACCAGGAGAAACTTGCTGGTCTTGTGTGAGAGGAGATTGAGTCATTTATGTCGTAAGAACCATTATTGGTCCCAATGCAATACTTTTGTTTATTCAACGGCCACTCCTGTGGCCGGTACTGAACGCCAAGGTTTCTAATATGGTTACAAAAAGCCGCAGAACAGAGTCTTCCATCCACGACGAGAGTTAGATCGTTGCTCAATAGCATGCTTCTTGAGATCGCCATCGTCGTCGCTATCATCGTTATCCTTCTTGACAGCAGCGATCCAGTCGACATACAGCTGGAAATCGCCGTCTTGCTTATCAAAGAAGCTATGCAATGTCAGCAACTACTTTTCCTCGGACTAAAAACAAGAAACTTACCTTCGTGCCATGATAGATAGTCTCTTGATATCATTCAACTTCAACGGCGCAGGGTTCTCAACTTCCCTTCCCCGATACGTCGCCTTGAACTCATCCCACTTGAAGAAAACCTCTCCTCCCTTCTCCGGCGCCTTAAAGTCCACCTCCCAGCTCACACCAGCCTCATCTCTTCCATCCTCCCTCTTTGCAGGAATGGTATCTTTGACATTGAGCGTGAAAGTTTGGTTCGAGTTGTCACAGCCAAGAGCGAGCCTGATACCCTCTGTGGAGGAAAGATCCAGGGCCAGATCGCCAATTGTGCGCTGCGAGGCAAAGCCAGCGCCACCGAGAGTCTTGGTGTCCAGATGGCCGTAGAATTTGGCCTGTCCCGGGTGACATTGTAGGTGCGAGATGCTGGAGCCGCCACGAACGCGATCATCTGAGGCGGTCCAGAGACTACAGTCCCATGCCCTTTGAGGATGTTAGCAGTTTGTCTTTTGGCGTGGATTGTGGTACATACTTGGGGCCACCGAAGATGTATTGTAGACTGATTGACATTTTGATTTACTTTTCCTATCAATTGATGATATGAAATGAAATGAAGTGAGGTGTATTTAGATACATGATGTTTTGGTATAAAAGCTTAAATGGATGACATAATTGATTTTGTCGGAACACGCCAAGTCGGCAGTTGAAATGCTTACGTATAGCTGTCAATTAAGCTTCAATATCCATGTTAGAAACACCAGCCCTTGCTCAAACACAATATTCATATAAAATTCATCGTTTCCTCATATCAAATAATGAAGATTCATTTTGCTTCAGATGTTCAATTCTTGCATACGCCATAAAAACATAATGTCAAAGATGGCTTTTAATAGTCTCTAGCCCAACCTCTCTCCTCCCGTCCGCACGGACATAACTTAACGGCCATAGCAGGTAGAAACAAGGTTCACACCTCAGAAGCATAACGTTATAACTAACGACGGACGAGATTGTCAATCATACGTTGGTCTCGCGAGGCGTTGTTGACAGTAGGTATTTGGTCTTGAACTCTATCTGGCCCCGGAATTGAATAGTGGCATATCACGTCCATTCCAGCCCAGCTGGTCTGTTGTCTTGGTCTTGAGCTGTCAAACTCAATTCATCTCCATATCTAGATATCCACATGTCAATCGACTCCACTGCAGACAAAAGATCCAGACTCTTTGCCTTGTTACTTAGGTGAATTGATTCTGAAACTGATTTTTGCTGTATTCTGCCTTTTCGGATGATTTGCAATAAGATGGGGGCTATTGTTTGATCTGCAACGTCAAGGGTAATTAACTGCATATTCAATCAATACTTCACTTTACAGCCTGCCTAACGTACAGCTCATATCCGTCTGTCCAACACCAACATACATACCATCCTTCTACACGCAGACACATACACGACACACCTTTTTCTGTCTCTTTTTTCCCTTTTCAATCCCCCTCTTTTTCACGTCTCATCTTTCCTCCTAATCATCCGTCACTCCCGGTAACATCAATCTTTGCCACTAAATCCGACGAGGGTTCAAATCCTCCAGAGCAGACCCAGAAACCGGGCGTTAATACCTCAAGCCGAGCCTGAATCCTCTTTGTTATCCGTAGCCGTTGGAGCCGGGAAGACCACGTAGAGTAGTCTACAGTACCTACAGTACCTAGCAGAGTAAAGAGTGCGCAATGCACACACACAAACGACACCCAATAACATGACAGATATACTACCAACTTGTAACACTGCAAAACGCCCGTATTTGCCCCCCCAGTCCCATACCAGTCCCAATCCCTTTCTTCCCCATGCAACCCTCCATGGCACGTGGAGGTAGGACTCGGACTCGGACTCAAAAAAGGTCTCCCAAATCCCAATCCCAATCCCAAAATACACTACCAATCCCTTCATCACACCCCAGCCCAGTCCAGCCCAGCCTACCTTAAGTCACTCCGGTCTGTTAGTGGTAACCGCCGAGCGAGGAACAGCTCACATACCGGTCAAATAACGCATGAAAGTCTCCGTATCATATGGGGAAAAAAGAGGGAGGGGAAATAACACGCACGCAACACGACACCAACAGACAAAGACATTAAACGAGGGTCCGGGGCGCAGGTTCTGGATCCCGCCTCAGTACCTTAGCTCAAGGGTGTCTGGCCGCAGAAGCACATGAAGCTGAAGCCCCTCTCAAGCCATCGACAGACTATGGCACAGTGCCCGAGCCTCTATCAGTTCAGCTCCGTCTGTCTGCGCGGGTAATACTAAACGAGGTATACGATAAAGCAAACCCGGTAATTGAGTTACCAACATGCATGTCCCTTGTGAAGATCAAGGGACGTCACATTATCCCCGACCTCAATCATACCATACCATCTCTGTTCTAGTTCAGCCAGCCTCATGATCTAGACTCATTCATCAGTCTAAATCCCTGGGCCACCTTATCACATCACAATCATACCGAAACTCAGCCAGCTCATCATTATTTGCACAGTCCAATACAGTAGAATGCAATACGTTGTGCAAATTTCATCATCTAATTTGTCTCCTTGGCTCAGAATATCTACTCAACTAAGACTAACACTGAGCGTAAATGGCCAAGGTCTCTCGACCCCGCAGCGGCCATCATTGTTGTTTGTTTGCCTGCTTTCAACCTTTGCTAGTCCAATCCAATCCAATGGCTGTCCAATATACATTCGGATGCATAAAAGCGTATGCAATATGCATCCCCAAAACGCCTCACTTGTCTTCTTTTCCTTCGCCATTCCAAATAAGCAATTCGTCCGTGCATCTTGCAGCCGTTACAGAAACCACATGGTCGAGCGCTTCGACCCTGTGAACATAAAACGAATGCAGACGAGTAGATACCTTTGCCAGTACCAAAAAAGTGAAGAGTGTGGAGAGTAAAAGTGCTCAAATATCAAAACCCGCCATGCTATGCCTCGTAGGGCTCGTTTCCAACGCCTAACCCAAAATCTCAAATTTCGTTATGTTTGTTTCTTTCAATCATGCCACAGCCCTATTGGTGCTGGACTAGACCAGGCGAACCTGGCATTGACAGAGGCGTGGTAGGGTAGTCGAAGCCAGCCTCTGAACAGTTGGCAGAGTGGTCGAAAGAATGCGACAGCGGAGGAGTCTGCGAACCCCATCAGCAACGTGGATCTCGTACAACCCCACGGGGAGTTTGACTGGCGTGACTCACATGAGGGTTGGACTGTTCGTAAGAGCTACCAGAGTTGAAGTCCATGGGGGGCATGTAACCGTAGGTCATGTAAGGAGTGAGTCCGTCGTCACTAGGGTACGTCTCCCGCTTGATGGCATCGCTAAAGTGTGTCATGGAAGGAAGTGTCATGGGCACTGTAGACGCTGTCATGTAGTTGGGATAGGCATCAGCGGTTGTGATGGCTGGGTATGACTGATTGGAACCGTAGGGAGCGAGGAGGATCTCATCGGGAGCCGGGTATGTTGAGTAAGTGAACTGAGGAGGGCTGTCTGAGCGAGCTCGGTCATCGTAGGTGCCGGGGAAGAAAAGCTCGTCAGTAGGCTCCATGGGAGGAGTGAACTGGCCCTGTGAGGCAACAGACTTGCTGGGAGCTGCGGATTGCGATTTTTGAGACTTGGGTGCGGAGGGGGATCGCTTCGACTTGGTAGGCTTCTGTGGCTGCTTGTCGGACTCGGCATCGTCAGAAGAACCAGCACGGCGCTCGAGGTCTTCGAGACGGCGCTTGAGCTTCTTGCCTGAAAGAAACTGTTAGTTATGTAAAAAACAGCTTAGAAGACTCTAGAGTGAGCCTAGAGTCAAGCAGACTCGACATACGGTAGTTGCGCTGAGCAATGCGGTTCTGTATTCTTCGGCGCTCAGCAAGGTCTGAGATCTTGGTCCAGTCCTCATCGGGGTTGGCAGAAGCACTGAAAGCACTGCTTGTTCCCGAGTATTGTCTGGGAGGTGGAGGAGCTGCCGCGTAGGCGTAGGCAGGTTGTGTCATGAACATGGACATTGTGAAGTTGTTATATGTGTGAGTGGGGGAGTTGTCTGTTGTTGAGAATTGGAATCGTCGAGTCTGTAAACGACGAAGCTCTAGATGGCCCAAAGCAAGATTGGGAGTGTTGGTTTCTTCTCAATTGTTTCCCGTGTCTGTCTGTCCTTGTGTCTGTCTTTATATCCAAAGCAGTGACAGATTATGATGGCCAAGGCGAGGTGGTGAGTTGCTTGAGGTGAGTGTGGGAGTAGTGGGTATATATATGTATATGAGTGCAAGATGAGAAAGATCCAAGAAGATCTGAAGCTATTTGAAGCTGAATCTGTTGTTGAACTTGGAGATAGATGGAGAGCAAGACGGTAGGTGAGGGGGAAGAGGCTGAATATTAAATAAATGTCCCCAAAGCTGCGAGGAGAGCCATGGCAAAACGGAAAGACCCAAGGACGTGAGTGACGAGTATTCGAATGGAAGGGACCCTACAAGGGTAGGGGGCGTGTGTTCAAACAAGCAGCAACATCTACCCATGAGGGGGTTTGCAGCGCTGGATATTGCTCGACATGCCTGCGCTGTCCTCTCTCTTTGATCAATCTGCAGTGGGTTCAACTCTACACGCCTTCTTCCCAGGCTTGGAGATGCACACCCCTAGGGGCCTGCTCCTGCCTCTGCCCCCTCCATCACACACAGACTGGCTCCTCCACTTTCCACATCGCACACCTCCCCTGGCACGCACCAAAGACGGCACGGCCACACACAGCCAGAAAAAGGTCCCTGGCCACCGAGGAGAGGAGGGGTGGTGCTTGGGTTCAGTGTTTGCGGGGGCTCTTTTGCCTCTGTCCTTTTGGTGTCTTCTCATCTTGGGGTCTGGCGCTGGCCTCACAGGGCTGGTGCTCATCACCCTCTGAGCCCCAATCCAATGCACTCTGCAGACAGGGTCAGGGTAGCTGTAGGTACGTACCTCCGCCTTTTCAACTCTTTCCATTCAAGCAATCCTTTCTCCACTGGCGCTCGCACTCGTTCTTCTTTTACTGGGCCATTTGCGATGCTACGGCGCATCGAAATCCTTTCGCTACGATCCATCCATGTGTGCCAAGCATTTCGTTCACTCAATTTCGAGTCCAGGGGCCGTGATTTAACATCGCGACTGTCAACAGCGAACAGCGAGATATTCACGAAATGCTTCAATTTGAGTTAATTGAGTTTTGTTTTGGCAAAACAAGAGAAGCACTGACTGTTGGCCCCTTGAACCATTCACTAATAGATTCGAAACTGTCTCATTTGGTACTGTACGGCCCGGCTGTCGACGGGCGATCTACCGCCTAGGATTTATAATAAACTCCGCTGGCATGTCCGACTCCGACCCATTCGGACGAATAGACCGAATTACCAGGATACTGACAAATTCATTATCCGTCTATGAGGGCATTTACCACCATGATAGTATTGCTAACCCAAATCCATCACGATGAATTATGAATCCAAATGTATGTACGTATATCTGCCTATCTGCGCAACGACCTCGCTGTGGAACAAGGAGGGGAGTGCTGCCCTCCCACATAATGGTGTATCTTCAAAAGAGCGGGATTCACAGAGTTACAGATCGGGGCTGAAGGAGGGCATGAGACGGGATTAAGCATCTGCTGCGTCTGTCTTTTCATGCTATGCCATGCTATAGTACACTGCGCCGTGCCATAGAGCAGTAACGTATCGTATACCAGATACGGCTTGGCTTGGAATGAATGCGTATTGAGTTTATCAGCACTGAACGGTTCGTCACGTAGCATCAACGGTGGGGAGACAACGAGACGATGAACGACTAGGCGCAGCCAAGTCACCCATAAGGGCGGGAGCAAAACAGAACAAAAAAATTTCATCAGAGGCGGGCGCTATTAACAGAGGAAATGTCATTCTAGCCGTTTGAAACCTAACAATGGAACTGAACTGATAGAGGAGGCGAGACAGAGCGATCCAGCGGTTCCTTTGCACGCCCGCTCGCTGGGCTGGCTGGCTGTAGTGGGCACTAAACGAGCAGGCCAACCAGGTCCCCGACATTAAGCAAGCCATGGACCAGCAAAGAAGCTTAAGGCAGAATCAGACTCAAAGTAAATCTGGGCTAAATAAATTTGCCCACTTCAAGTCGATTGCCGTCTCCGTCTCTAGCGCAGCGTAGCATCGCCTTGCTTCCCCTAGTTAGCTTCCTTTCCCTTTCCGCCAGGACCCCCGTCCGAGTCCCAGTCCCAGGGCACGCGTTCCCATGTCCTGGGCCTATCCACTGTTTCTCGACTGAGCCTCTGTCTGCCATTTGAATTATCCTTTTTAAAACCGATGGAGACAGTCTCCAATACAACCAAACCCTGGGAACACATCAATAGAAACTGGCCAATGAGAAAAAGGTCGACCCGAGCCCCCATAGTGAAAGAAAAGAGACCCCAAAATGATTAGCTTTTGATCCAACTCGGCTTGGGACCAATTACAGTCCCACAATCCCAGGCTCTCTCACACAAGTTTGGGTTTGAGTCTGAGTCTGAGCCTGTCTGTCAGTCAGTCGCTCCAAGGACCGTTTTCCTGGGTAAGACGACCTTTTGGCCGGGCCGATCATGTCGCTCTTTCTGACGGCGCCGGTCGTAGGGCTGTGTGACGACACAATTAGTTCTTATTCCTCAGGTAATGTCCAAGCCCTGCCACATGCCACAGGGAATACGCATATAGAATCATTGTCGACTATTCGTACTATTTCGGTTTAGATCTATCGAGGTCCCAAGATAATACCGCTTTTGCTTTGGGAGATCTTGTCTATCCTGCCTTTACGGTTTTTGATGCGTAATTCAACAAACGACATCAACGTTGTGCCATTTTCCCAGATACGCGCCTATCCCTACCATGGTAGTCTTAAGGGCCCATGTTAACTCGTTCCCTGACAACCGACACACCCAACCACATGGCTACAGGACGATGAACCCCTGTGAATAATCGCCGGAATATTACCATGAGTTAGAGTTGCAGGCTGGGTCAAAGCGATGCTGGGTCTAGTATATCGATCAAACACGACAGGTATTGGCATTAAATACAACTGAAATCATATTGAAGAAATCGTCGTTTATGTCGTATTGAGCGTCTTATGACTAGGACATATTCAAATCAGACCCTCCGGTCTATAGTTGAGCCAACAAGTTCAGGGACCAACGTGATACACATGCCCAGTAAAAGAAACACGAAACCAGCAGTTTGGAGTCTTGGCTTTACCCACAACACCTTTAGACTTCTTGGTCATGTCATCTTACTTGCAGTCTTGACATAATCTTTCCCAATCTTAATTATTTGTCAAAGGAGGTCATATCGAACTCTACTCTCCTAAAGTCTTATACAGAGAATACCCTACAACAAAATAAAGGTGGGCAGGGGTCGGCTGTCCTCTAGACAAACTTCCGGCTGTTAAACATTAAGCGCGGCCGCAACAAGACGCTACCCAGAAACGTCTCTCACAGGCGGCCGACCCCTGCCCCCGCGACCGTTGAATGAGTGGCGACGCGTCGCTGCATTTGACTCAATTTACAAGGCATTAGGGGGTGAATTATCTACACTATAACACCTACACCATGAAATGAAATACCTTGATTATTTAGATACATTCTTGGGGGCCGCCTGAGGATCGACGTCCATCAATTCCTTCGCCCATGTCGTTGGCGACCATTTGCCCAGATTGCCTTTCGTTAATGGCCCCCTAGACAAAAAGCTAATGCTGTCGAGGCCAGACTAATCTCGGTTGAGCTATTTTGCCTGTAATGATGTGCAACTTGTCCCTGAAACCCTGTTTCTTTTTTGCACAGATGCACAGGACAAGTCAAGTTGTAGCGAGGCAGGCCTTCGGCTTGTGTACCCGTCCACTTTGCAGCTAGATAACTTAAGGTATGGGGCAAATTAACCTGCTTTGCCAGAATCCTTCAGATTTGCGCCCTGAGGTTGCGACGAAGCATGCATGGCAGCACCAACACACACACATACACACAACACATCCATGGTATGGTAATGGATTATCATGGGCTATCAGAGGCGCGATATGCTTGATGACAATATCACACCCGCTTCAACCGTTTGTGATCTGGCGCTTATCATCTCGAGTCTGATTTTCTAATCGCGCCCGTTACCAGTTGAGCGGGTGACACAAAGCATTGTCGATCAACTCGACTTCTTTGGAAACCCCACGCAATGAGCAAGTTATCTGCGGCGAACTTGCCGCTCACTTACACGGACTGTCTCCTCCTTTGAAGTTATTTCTAATACACTAAGAATCCAACGTATCTACGATGCATGAAGGAGCGGTCTGTTTAATTGTCCGTCTGTAGCTATAGTGCTATTCTAAGCACTTTTGTGGTTTTAAATCCTCACGATGAAAGGGCTGCGTTGACGTGAAGCCTCTTGTCATTTGCTCTCAGGGTTCCATCACGGATATAGGTGAAAGCTACATACTCAATATAGAAACCGTAAAAGGAAATCACCGGCTCCGTGCATGGAGAGTTCCGGCTCCGCGGTATGTGCCATAACTCAGCAATTGGACAGACTCGGCGGGACGGCGTTACCACAACCTAACGCCAAAGCCGACATGATGAGCCCCTTTTACTATTATTATTACCCGTGCGGAAGAATTGAAGACCGACCGCCGTTACAAAATGTCAACAATGCTCAACGTTGGGTTGCGCCCGCTGCTACGACATGCGTGTTTCTTTACTCCGGATATAGCTAACCCTTGGTTATGGTTAATCGTTATCCCGAAATGACCAAACAGTATCTAGCAGAGTTTCATGGAAGGAGCCGTTAAAAAAAGACATCGGACCATGCCAAAGAGCAAGTCCGAGATAGAGTCGGGATGTGAATCCTTGCATCAACTCAAAGACTCACGAAACAAGCGCCAGAATGGATTTAGCAGAGGCCATTCCATTACAGTGGAGGGCTAGGAAGGCTTGGGCTGTCACAAGAGTGCGGCGTAGACTTATTCAAAAGACCCTTGTTCTTATTGCTCGCGCTCACCTGTTTGTGATTGGATGCATGCCAGCTGTCAAGCGCGATAAACTTTCGGCGTTGTCAGTTGAACCGTCGCACGAACAAGAGGGACGACCGGGGCTCGTGATTGGATTTTCAGCCGCACTCAAATTTCCTTAGGCTGTCGCAACGTTTCGACTGGTAGTGGATGGCCTAGAGGGCGAAGCCTGAGTGGGCGGGGACTGTGATAGCAGCGCCGCGGGCTATGGCTGGCTCGAGCTTTTGAGGCACACGCAATAAAGGAATCAAGTCTGAATAGAATGAGTAAATTTCCGAGATGATGGCGTCTCGACCGTTGAACGGACGTTGAACGGAAGCCCGGATGCCGCTTGTAGAAGGCGGGTTCATGGGTTCTAGTTTATGCTGTGCCGCATCTAGCTTCAGGATAAATCAAGATAGCTTCAACGGTCAAACTCGACAGGCAGGATGATGATTGTTGATAGCCGCGACTTCTGATGCAAGTGAATTTGCCACCTCCTCTTTTTGTGATTCCAACGTCTTGATCAGTGAATCCGTTTGGTCTCGACACAACTCACTCAATCCTCTCATGTAACCACCTCAAACTTATGGACGGGATGCCGTTCCGGCCGGCTATCAACTTACACACATGGATGGCTGGGAATACTGCCTCACATAGCTTAGCTGTCAACATGCCTTGTATGTTTTGGGCAAGTAATCTATGCAAAAATATCCTCATCGCCTCTTCACCGAGGGATCATTACACGCCCTACCACAACAGAAAATATCACCACCATAGTCGGAGAAAGTTGTCCTTCAATCCCTGTATGTTGATAATATGCGTTTGCACAGCACTTTCAAACAAATCCTTCAGCGAAGCATAGACCAGTTCGTTTGTAGAATTCTGACAAGATTCTGACACGTCCCCATATCCCGATCCGTCTATCATTTCCCCTATGAATTCTACTACTATGTATCCGGATACCAACCAATAGCCAGCCCAGGCTCGTTCCCCCACAAGGTGGGAAATCAGTCGATTAGTGATCCACGGACGTTCTAGAGGCACTGACCAGGGGTAGGTCTTTGCTCCATTCCCGCGCGGCATGTCTTGAGTTATTGTGTTTATTCCCCGCCTACGGATAACTCTTGTCCTACGGCCACGGAATTCCATGGAGAGGGATTGCACTAAATGTTAGCAACGCAACGTAGCGCAACGTAACGCAACGCAACCCATTCAAGCATATGGGTGATTAGATAGATGATGTGTGGTTGATTTCTCCATAAAGCATGCGTTATATCGATGAGATAGGAAATCAGTAATTGCTCCTCATGGCTCATGCTTGGCAGAGTTACACCATCAGCAGTCCGGTACCTTATGTGGGAAGGCACTTACATACAGTAATTTGCCGGAAGTAACCTCCATTCATGATGGACACTCAGCCTTACACCTCACCTCACTGTCGGGACCACCTCAGCCAGGTCCCTGGGTCCTGTGCCTCATGCAATGCACTGCACACTTTCTTCACATTGGATCAACGTAGCATATCATCCAATTCATCGAAACTTGATCCTCAAACAATACTTGTCATCCGATATGAGGAACCCTGCCACCCAACTATAGCCCTTGAATCCTTGGTGCCCAACAACAAAATAACATGAGATATCTCGAGACAGGTCTCGACTCTTGACCGTTGATGATGGCTGAAACTGCCGCTGGACGCACGCGCAGATGAATGCATGTGCTAGCAGCACAAGGGTCCCCTCTTGACGGGACTTTGGTTCTACTTATTTCCCAATCTGGGCATATTCCTCGAAATGCATGGTCCAAATCTCTGGGCCCGTCTGCTTCGCCTTGCAACTTCAAAAGAAGAAGCATCTATCCAATGAAGCCGCAGTATTGCCAGGCTGCTATGCTTCTTCCCCCTGAGGCTGCATGGATTGATTGCGGTTGAGACAATCTTTGCATGTACTATAGGTATGTACGTGGCACCGCCTGTTATCCGTTATCCATCACCCGCCATTTGGTCAGAGAGCACCCTCCTGTTGATCAACATCACAGGTTATGCATGGGGTTGCATTCAACTGAAGACGGTACTACCTAATAAGGCCTGATCAGTAGGTATTTGATATAACTAACCCCTTGAACGGCGGCTCTCAGCCAATCTTTAGCGAGACCGCCATATTGTGTGCTTATCAAGCAGTAAAATATACTGAATGTAGAGCATGGGGGTGAGAACTGCCCCCTGTTCTGTTGTCTGTCACCTCGATAGGATCTACCCAGCCCTACGAGATGACAAGTTGGGCGCTTGAATGTGTGCCCTCCAACCGGAAGCTGTCATCCCGACGCCTTGACAACGTTTCTCAGTGCCGGTAGTGCTATTCAGTAATGCACCCCTTTTGACAAATCGTGTCCAGCTGTTGAGAGTCCGCCGCCGCCTTTTGGTTGACAAGTCGACAAAGGATCCTTGGGGGCTAGTTAGAGGGCGGCCGCTGCGCCCTGAGCCAGATCACTGGGACTACCTTAGCTACTGTAATGCTACGTGGGCCCAAACTCTAAGCTTGAAGCTCATCACAAGGGCAGAGCTAAAGCTTGCTCGGTAGCTGTCGATCATAACTATCAATCAAACAAAAAAAAAAAAAAAAGCAAAAGCTCTCTTCGGGGACCATAACATGAGCAGATTATCAAAGCGTTTTTGCCGTAAAAAGTAATTTTGATTTGTCGCGGATTTAGCGGATTTGAGCTCACTACCAAGCCGTAAAATCCGTGAAACTGTATCTTGAGCATATCCTCGTCTAAATGATAGAAAGAAGACTAACTCCGATATCCAAAATAGGATTTTGCTCGTCTCTCTTTCATTGCCGTCAATCCGAAAATATAGTTGCTGTCATCGGATACAAAGTTGATCGAGATAATCGGGGACCAAGTATCACGGGCGCATATTGACCTGCACGTCAACTAAATTATTCGGCGAAACCGTAGCGGACCATGCACGCCCAGACAAGGCATACCATCAGGCATCTCTGGTGTTTCTCAATTGAAGGCAGTTGGTTTTACGGCTGAAATTGAAACAGCGATAATTATTCGGCGAAACAAGGACCACCAGAGCAATTGGAGCCCCCATCTTCTCGTCATTCCATTTGATTCCAGTACCGTGCGCGTTGACCAGCTCCTGGCTTTGTTTTGGCCTACGGACCTCTTGCGGCTGGCTTGCGGCACGATCGGATTCCCACTTCATCAATTGGTCCATTAAATCAAGCTAAAACTGTCTAATGTTGACTTTGTATTTGCCATTTGTCTATGCTCAACAGAGCCATTCTCAGCCAATTCTTTGCGAGTATCTTTTTTTTTTTTTTTTTTTTTTTTTTTGGCTGTTCACCTCCAAATATATTCCCCAAAGATATCGTCTTACATGAACATGCTCCATCTCCAACACTGCACCACTTCCTCGGTACTATATGTCGTCTCCCGTCGGCGACGGTAGGTTTAAGGTTCTCACTCTCCCAAGACCCAAGCCACTGGACGGCATTCTGGGGATCCATCTATTTTCTCACTCACAGCTCACGGCTTTGCTTTGGCTGGGGGGGTGTTTGTTGTGTTAGGTTGGTCCTGGCACCAGTACATACTGGGAATAGAGCGTCCGCGGAGACTTTTTGCTGACACTAAGACTGGCACTGCCATTACCAGAATGGAGCGGACACTTCTTCTTCCGAGATTGAAACTCACGTGAATCAAAGTCTCCGACAACTCTATCTAGAGATATACTTTGATCATGGTTAAGCGATAGGGAAACAAAAAGACCATGAGTATCATCTAGAATCAGCATTGAATCTCGCTCCACTGTGATGCTTGCTTGGCTTATTTGGGTAATAAGCCACGACAAGATCCCCGCGGCTTCTCATGTGGAGTAAAGATAAATGTCCCTGCATCTCTGCTCTCCTTTTCTCTCATGTGAAGCAAGACATTAATGAGACTCGAGCTGCAGATTCAATTCGCCGCGGCTCGTCCCAAACCCCAACAGAACATTTAGACGAGGTCCCCGAACTGAGTCACGATTGCAGCCCTTGTCATTTAGGTCAAGTCAAGTAGTCCAATTCAAGTCAAGCCAAATGATACTGTAACGTCTGAGCTCTGGTTCATTCATTCCCGTGTCGTTTCCTGAGCTCGGGGAGCTCTGGCGTATCTGATAGCTTGAAACCTGAGCTGCAAAATACGCGATAGGCACGCCTGTTTCCCCTGGTAGGAAATGATGGGCAGCACCAGCGCGCCCGCCCGCAATCAACTGCCAGAAAAATGAAGGGGACGGGAGGGGCATTAGCTGTGGGGTGTTTGTAACAAGAGCCGCTAGCAAGGGGAAACGTTTTTGGGGTCCAAAAGTGATAAATGGGCAAATAACTCGTCAGGTTGACCAGGGGGGTGCACGCCAGCTCAGCGGATGGATGCGATGCTACACAGCGTTTAGAAATCTGGGTTAAATTCAAAGGTACATGGCTTGAGCGCCTTGAAACGTAGCGCAGCTCTGTACCCTTTCTCGTCTTGTCGTCTGTTGCTTTCTAAAGTCCGAACTCGTGTGTACGTAATTAACGTGGTTAAGTCCGAAATGTTTAAAAAAGGCAACCTGCTCGAAAGAGAATACTCCAATGGGAGATTCCATTCGAGGCATCGCCATTGCCATTGCGTGGTCGGCCGCAGATCAGAAGACGAGAGGAGAAGAGAGGAGAGGATGAGCCGTGTTACCAAACGACAGTTCAAGGTGATGACTGGGATGCAAGACACAGCGGGTAGCTCAGAACGATAAAAAAAAAAAAAAGGGCTGATCCACTGCATCGGAGCTGGAATGAGTAATAGCCAACAGTGGTTGAAGCACAGGTAACAGTACAGATAGAGAGAGACAGAGACAGGCACAAGGTGCACTGCAAGGCTGCCTCAGCTTGTGCAGGTTGTGCAGGTTGTGCTCTGTGTCTCGGTCCGCCATTTCCAAATCAGTGCATCTCCTCCGTGGGCTGAATATGCAGAGATTGAGACACAGAGGCGGGTTTGATCAACATGTGGTATCTGTTGGCTGTGGTTGCGAAAATTGCGGAGATGGGGATAGATTAGAGGTCGTCCGTTTGATGACATTCTGACAGTCAGACTCATTGAAGCTCCTCGTAGGGCTGCAGCAATTGACGAGGAGAAGGGTTCTCATCTTGCTCAGCGGTGAAGCTCTAAGAAATAAGGCCTCGGCGATGCCGGTTGACCTAGGGAAGCCGTCCAAGCAGATTGCGTTTTGGTCTTGGTGATGTCCGTGGTTGCATGCGACACTCCCCGAGCAGAAAGTAGCCGCATCTTGAGTTATCTACAGCAACAGGGTCTCCCTTGGCGAGACGTCAGGTGTCTCATGATGACGGATATTTTGCTTCTGCCAATGTTTTCTTCCAAGGCTTCTGGAATTAATTGTGAGGATGAAAATGCAGCTCAAGTGCCGAAAGACATGAGCACTAAGATTCAATAGCTCTGGTTCAGGTCGCTTTGGTGGATTTGTTCACTACTAGAGCGCTGAGCTTGTGTGGGGATTTTACTAAGGGGAGAGAGCACAGAGAAGGAGAAGACATGACAGGGGTGGAGGTGACTTGGAGCGGTAGGGCTGAAAGGGCGGGAGAGGTGGATCCTGTATCTTATTGGTCAAAGGTACGCATCTCCAACAAGGGCATGGTGTTGTTTACAGGGGGGCGGGGGCGGTATTAGCCAAGCTGGTTGGTTTCCACTGTTGACTCTCAACTCCATGGACATATCCATATTCTGCTCCGCTGTCAAGATGAAAACAGCAGCCCGACAAAGAGAGAAATTAAATTACAATGTGCCTGCCCCTTGTTTACTTCTCTTGGCTTCAAGACACGCGGATGCGGATCCTCCCGATGGAGGTAAATCCGTGCTCTCTCAAGATAGGGTCTCGGGGTACAGTAACCTGCTGTGCCGCCGCAACCACCAGGCGAAGCCCACGAGTGCAATCTTGCAACCTTGTTTTCCCCTACTACGACGCTACCTTGTACCTAAGTTGCGGCGCTGGGTGGGTTAGGCTGCGTGCGTGCGTGCTGTACCCGTAGCCCGTGCCTGGCCTGGCCTGGCCTGGACAGTTCATCATCAATCATCATGTTATCGGCGATTCGCTGGGATCAGGCTCGGGTTTAATTTGGGAAATACGGCAGTGCATTGCAGCGATCACCATCCATCCATACATCCATTCAGTAAGTTACAGCGCAGAGTGTTACCTTGTAGGTAATATACACGACGCTACAGAATAGGCAATATGTTTGTTGCTGCTCTTGTCATAAGTTTGGGTCAAGCGAAATGCAGTACTACTTCGGTGGCTGAATTGGCATGTCAATGCGAGAGAGAATGTATGTGCAATCTGAGTCACGTTGTTGCGATTGATTTGTTGATCAAGAAATGCAATTGGCGTCATAAGGTTAACGGCCTTCTTGTCTGGGGTTGCGCCCCGGTAGGCAGCAGTATTCTGCACTGGTCTAGTGATGGCATTCCAAAGCCCAAACCCAATCGCCGACAGAGCTAGAGCGAGATTGGTAAGAATTTCGACAACGCAAAGGGAACGGGAGACGGAAACTGTGATTTTCCATGAGCGAAACTCTCTCTGCTAGGCCCCTAGTAGCCTCATGGTTAATTCCTTCGAGTCGGAGCCGGACACGGAGAGATTGATGAGAGAGCTGCTCCGCCACGTTTTCTCGCTAGAGTCGAGCGCAACATGGTACCCTCATTAGGAAAGTGGTGCATGTCTCGCCAAGTCTTGAGGCTGGTGACTTGACATATTGGATCCCCTGCGCCTCAAGGATTGAATTGAGAGAGAGACAGAGTGGACTAAAGATAGAGAGAGAGGTACGTACTGCTACCCCCCCTGCTTCGATCATCCCCGCCCTGTGATCCAAGTGGGGAAGATTACAGGGGTGCCAATGTCCGCCAGTTTAACGTGAGAGAGAGCCTTTTGCAGTGATGAAAAGGCGGAGGACCAGGGGGTGGGTGTCTGTTGACCTAGATTCAATCCCATCCAGATCAAGAAATTCGCATCAATATTTCACATCGACAATTCAAATGCGGCACAAGACAACCACGAGCAAACAAGCATCCACAAACAGCTGCATGGGAATCTCGCCGAGCGGTAGCCGACAGGTTGGGACATTAATTCAATTCTTTCCTTTCTTTCTTTTTTGAGGCTGTAACTAGCGGATAATCGCTAAATGGAAGCCTGGAGTCAAAGGCACCCCTCCTACAATACAATCAATCAACTCTCATGCATAGCATCTCCAACAACACAATACAAATGGCATCGTCATAATATTATTTGTTAATAGCATCATCATAAGTTTCAGCCTCAGGGGACTTTGTCCATGTATGCATGTTATTGCCAATCCCCCTGAACCTTCGAATCTTGATGCCGTTTCTGTATACTAGCAATTTAACGTTGTATCAACATCGCAACACCTTGAATGTTAATACTTCTCCTATTCATGCTCGTACTCAGCTCCTCTACCCCGTATCCCATTCAAATCAATTCTCGCATTCACGCAATTCTGCCTCGTTGCGTATGTTGCACACGATTTTCCCCTTCTTTCATGCCCTTCGGCTTTGACCGATAAGGCATACTCGTTATGATTCACATCTTGTCATTTTACAGTGACACCTCGCACGCACGAGGGGCCACTATCTTGCGCCTCCATGCTGCTGTACTACACAACACCTTGAATTTCCCATCGTGGAATCCCGCTCTTTCTATCTTTATCCTGTGACACTTTCAGGTTGGTTCCGCTTCCCCAGGAATGGCGACATATGGAATGTCTCCGAGTGACAATGACAGGTGGGAGTGAGAACTGGCTTATCTCCCTCTAAGCTGAATACAAACAAGGCTGGGTTGGATACTCAGTGAGCCAGGCCCCAGAAGTGAGTGCCGGACATTGTTTGTAATGCCGTTGCATCACATGTGTTGATGATTTCTGGGGTCGGATTACCAATCTTGATCTATGGAATACCTTCTTTCAACGTTGAAGAGAGTTCAGGGCCAGGAGCTTTTGTCGGCGCCATGGCACCACAAGGTTTCGAGCGTTTTTGAACCGGTTGACTCATCGTTTTTGCCTATTACTCACTCTTTTCTCAATACGACAAAAAGTCCATATTCTCTACGACGAATACGCACTTGACGAATCGAAACTCACTCGCTCGCTCCACAGGCCATCCGTCTCCTTGTGATGTGATGGATATTAACTCCACGCCTACGGCACCGAGACGGATGTTAGCGGTGCCGCCAGCCGAAGCCGTCCGGTACGTAGGATGATTAGTCCGGACAACTACCACTTGGCGATCTCCGATAGCTTCCCGGTTAATCTGAGTAAAGGAAATCAATAGGCGAAGGTAACAATGAGATTTGGGTGGAAACTCAGGACGGCATTTGGCATCATTGACCACGGGTTGGTCAGAGTGCCTTGTCAGTGAGGTTTCAGAGCTTGGGCGGGAGGAGAATGTGTTAGACGCAACCCGCTACGGTGAGTGAGTAGAGGACCCTTGGCAACGTATGGGCTACTCTTTTTGGGCGAAACCAGCCGCTGTGAGACATGCTTGTGAAGAGTCAAGTCAAGTCTGCGTCCACGTCAAAGCAAACCACATCAGCGGCTTGAATCCTTCAGACGTGCAGATATTCCCCCCATGTCTATGTATGTCTGTGTCCATCTTGGTCGTGCCACTTTGTATGTGAGAACAAGTTCGAAGACATCGTCAAGTGAGGGGGAAACCGTTTGAATGGAGTTTAGATATGGTTGCTGGAGTTAAGGACCCTGCGGCATGAAAATGTCACATCACAGATCTAATCGCGAGCCTGTCGGGGATTTTTCAGCGGCCGTTCGTTTCCCTGCTTTCTGGGTCTTGGATTACATCGCTTACAGATGGTTTACTGTAGAGTTTTGCATTGCATAACCCCCAATGGTATGGGATCAGTTGTCAGGAGGTGTTGTAAGTCTGAGCGGGTAAACAGGCCAGATAGGAAGTCAAGTTAAGGGCTGTGGTGTTTGTGTTATTCTCAAGGATCTCCTCAGGGTGCAGGCATTCTCGAAAAGCATTGGCTACCGGTTTCAAGGGTGTAGTACAGACACTATCATCAGGCGTCAGCTTCAAGGTTAACTAGTTATCTCGTTCCTTGGGTGGGGGGACAAGGGAAACTTGGCTTTGAGGCGGGCGCTCCGCAGACCAAACAAGTCAGAACCCAATTGCTGTACCTCATGATTGTGACGTAGGTGCTTCTAATCTCTGGGCGTTGGGTCTCGATCTGATTAGTTGCGAGTGAATGCAACATTGCATTGTATTGTGATTCAGGCACTTATGACGACGCATCAAGTGAAGTTCTCATACTCTCAAGAAGTCCTAGCTTATTGATTCCAGTCTATGGTCTCTAGGGAGTGTATTCTGTCTGAGGAACATCGCGGGCGTCTAGATATCTTGGGGTAAAGCTCAAGAGACCCTTATAATCTCATCTTACAGGATAAACTCCCCAACTCCACCACGAGAAGGATCGGAGGATCACCAACAGGGTTACGGTTGCAACGACAGTCCAACAGCACTTTACACGAAATACCATAAACGTCTTTGCTGCGTATTTGTTGGTACTACTGTCGTACCCACTGAGCAACCTCTCATTTATTTGAAACTATTCTACCCGTGCGCAGCTCAACCGTTGGTCTGGGACCTACCCTGGACAATATTCGTGAGGATCTCATCAGAACCAACGGGCCGATCCCTTGACAATTCTGGCGTATTGCGCCATGATGATGGAGCTAATGTTAGAACGAAACTTGCGAGGCGTATTTTGTCACTTACCGCGCGGTAGTCCCACTCGTTGTGTTTTGGTGTCGATGCTTTTGTTAATTGTTTCATGCAAGTTTTGAACAGAATGACCAAATGGAACTGGCAAAGGGATGCAAAATACCTATGGGCCCGAAGTTAAGTAGTAGAGACACTTGAACAGTTTTATTATATTTTATAACGAATTTAGCAGGCCCTCTGACTACTTGGTCTTGTGTTAATTTCAGGTTCCCTTATCAAAAGGTTTAATAATATGCACCTGGTTTGAGAACTGGTAGAATCAACCCACACGATGTGGAATTGCTTTATTGTTGCTTCAAACCAAGCAGATATTCTGATCATATCTGGGCCATGAGGACTTTCATTTGAGGCTCTTCGCAGCAGGCTTTGCTTTGAAATGAAGAATCGAAACAAAACTCCGCGTTTGGATGATTCCACATTATAGGGTAAGCGATTACAAAGCTTCATTGATGAGTAAACATCGCCGACTGTGGCATGTCTCAAACAACATCGTGCTGTATGCCTAACCCATTGCGAGCGAAGGCGTATGCATTCGAATGACCAAGCAACAATTGATGATTCACTGCCTTTGAAAGCACAAAATTGGAAATCACACCGCCAAGATGGCGTCTCTACGTCGTGCAGTGATGAGATTCTCAGCCATAAAATCTCCATATTCACCTCTCTCTTTACTGTCTCCTCTTTCTTATAGATCACTATCATTACAAGACCTTAATTCCTCGGTAACATCTCCTTTCATACTTCCAAAACGTAACTACTCAATGGCTCGACCAACCGGCCTCATCGCCTCAAAAGGCATTGAACTCCTCAGCTGGGGCACCCCCAACGGCGTCAAGGCTCAGATCCTCCTCGAAGAGCTTCGAGATGCATATGGACTGGACTATACCATACAAGGCATCAATATTGGACTCAATGTTCAAAAAGAGCCCTGGTTCACTGCCATCAATCCCAATGGCCGTATCCCTGTCCTCGTCGACCACGATAACAATGATCTCGCTGTCTTTGAAGGCAATGCCATACTAAGCTACCTAACGAGGAAATACGATCCGGAGCACAAGTTCTCGTTCAAGATCGATGATGATGACTATACTCGTGCTGAGTCGTGGATTGGATGGCAACATGGTGGAATTGGACCTATGTAAGTGATGACGACCAATATCAAGGGGGTGTGCTCATACATAACCAGGCAAGGTCAGGCAGGGCACTTCATCGGTGTCAAACCAGCAATTCCATACGCTTTGCAGCGTTACGTCGGCGAGGCAGAGCGACTGTACGGAGTTCTCGATAAGCGTCTCGCAGACCGAGACTATGTCGTTGGACCCGGTAGAGGTCGCTACTCAATCGCAGACATTGCCCTCATCGGTTGGACAAATAGCCTTCCGCGGACAACCATCTCATTTGATCAATTTCCCAATGTAAAGGCATGGCTTGCCCGTATGCTTGAGAGACCTGCTGTGAGGCGCGGCCTGTTACTTCCTAGTGGTAAAGATCAGCCGACAGGACTGGATCCCGTGGATGAAGAGACCAGCAAGAAGCGTGCGGAGCTCAAGGAGGTGATTGATAAGGCTAAGGAGCAATTTGGATACAAGTATTCATCGCCATAACTTAAGGATACCTCAGGGCGAGGATGGGTTGTGGAAAGAAACAGTGGCATTTAGGAATAGATTGCCAAGAAAATATATAACTAAAAATATTGGCTTCCAATGCGTAATTTGATTAAAATTAGTCAAATGTCAGAATAGCTCAATCATTTAGTGACTCGAGTGCATGCCTCGTTGGCAACGTATCTCAGTCTTTTGAAAACTCCTGATATCAGTACCTTAATTTTCACCTGATAGTCTTGGCTCTGCTGTAGCAGTTTGAGTCATAGGGTTTTGGGAGAGTTCAAACGACTTATGTGCCGACGAGCGGATGTTTAGATGGTATCTGTATCGCTTGGTTAAGTTAGCAACTGCGTGACCGAGGTAGCTAAACTCAGTGTTCATCTTTAACCATTAGGTTAAGCCGTTACTGCTTAAACTAATGTTAAATATGATGGAAGCTAGATAAACCTCTCTTGAGATTGGAAACAAGGTTAATTGGACATATGAATATACCACTGATACAGTGGCCAGACGCCTATAAAAACGGCCTTGCTTCGATTAGCTGAGTCCAGCAAGTTTCTTTACAAGTTCAGCAGTGTCAACTCCGCTCTCATCTTTTATAAAACTTCAATTCTTACGATATACATCCCTAAACCTGACGAACACCGGGTCTCTGATGCACCATCCAACGCCAAAACACCCCAAACCAGACATGTCAAAGACTTCCATGTGTCTCCACCCAAGTCTATCCAGCGCCTTCGCAGCCTACAGTCGGCTGGCTATCCTTATACCAGTTACATGAACCCCCCTAGCCACCATCCATAGATCTTGCTTGATATATACAAGGCCGAGCCCATTCCAAGATGTCGTTCTCGTCCGCCTCAGGCTTGATCGTCGAGCGGCCAAGATGCTAGAACGAAAAAGATGTGTAAGAAGAATGATGCGCCGTGCCTCATTGATCTGCGGCAGATCGATAGAAGCCTCTTCACCCAGTTCCGAGGCATGTGAAACAGAATGCAAGTCCCATAACCGTCAGCGGCGTAGGAAGAGAAGCCGGCCCAGTGGCTCTGCTGGAGCGCTGGACTTCTCTCGGCGCTTCGAGCCGGAGGGGTTGCGGGTATCAACGATGCAATATGCTTTTGATCCCTTCGCTTTTCCCAGAATATCATAAAAATAAAATTTGCCATCCTTCATGAATCGCCGTATCAATGCACAAGGGGTATGTATTGTCACAACAGGGAGACCAGAGCCTCCCTGATATTAATCTCTCCGCTCTTACATGCTGGACACACCGCCAGAGTTAGGATCCGCGACATTGTCCGATAGGTTAATAAGTAGCTGGGCAAGGCATCTCTTGGTCGCTGCGTCATCGCGGAGAACCGAGGAGAAGGTAGCATCACGAAGTGGTTCAGGAAGGCACTGACGCAGAGCCTCACGAGCGCGAGCGTTATCACTCAAGCTAAATGGTTATGTGGTTAGAGTATGCACAACAGGGGAGACATGAGCCGAACTCACCGAAGGAAGCATCGGACGACGTGCTTGAGGAGGCGAGCGGTCTGCGACTCGACAAGCTGAGCAACCATGTTGCTCAAGACCGTACCAACTGCATAGAAACGCTCGTATGTAGCGCAGATGTAGTTCAGGCCATTGTCGTCCAAAAGGATCTTCTGAACGATGAAGATGGCTACGGTCTTGCTAAGTTCCGAACCCGTCTCCATGATGCGCAAGCAGAGAGGAATTATCTCTGTGGTCAAGAGGAAGTTGATGACTTCAGACGAATCATTCTTGACTAGCGCACCGATGACACCCAGGCTCGTGAGCCGGAGGTATTCGAAAGGCCGAGATTTGGAGGTGGTGTTAAGAAAGGGGTAGAGGAACAAAGGAATATGTGCTATATACTGTGAGCTTTGTGTAAATCGGTTCGAGCTGGATGTACAGACCATTGAGGAAGAGAGTCCTTGTGTCGTTGTGTGAAGCAACGCACTGGAGAAGTGCAAGAGCATTGCAGACTCTGTTAGAGGCAGCTGCAGTAAGCTGTGAGGGGTTAAGTAGAGTATAAACTGAGATGATCTCTTGGAGGAGAGAGGTCATGACACCTGGAGATTGTTAGCTGGCTTCTTTCAGCCATAGTCTTGGTAGCCCAAGACAACCCAGTTTGGGCACGTACCAAATGAATGCCACAAGATGAGAGCCAACTCAGGAACCTGCTCGCGCTTTTTACTGAGTTCCAACAAAGCAGCCTCCCGAGTATTCTCGTTGAGCAGATCGGCTATAAAGGCCATGGTACGCCGGTTGTCCTCCGAGACATTGCTGTGATCGGCATCCTGGCCGTGGCCGGGGAGCTGACCCGCGCCAGCAAGACGGTTAAAGTGCTGCTGCTGCTGTTGAACGGCGGCAGCAGCAGCAGCAGCAGCGGCCACTTGCTGTTGCTGTTGTTGCGTATGGGCATGATGCGCGCCAGGTTGCTGGTGCATCCAAGCCGAGTCTCCGCCCTGAGGGTTGAATTGGTGGTGTCCGTAGACGTGCGCCGCTGGCATCATATTGGGCGTATCTTTTCTCGGTTGAAGGGATTCGGAACGGAGGTTTCGACTTTGTGTCTTGAAGGTCGAAAGGTACTCTTATTCGTCGACGATGTAATCTTGGCGGAGTGTCGGTCGATCGCTCGGCGCAGCGAGAGTTGAATTGTGGTTGATGAATCGAGGGCGCAAATGCGGAGGTACACGAAACAGTTGCAATGGGTGAAGGGGGAATAAACGGTGAAAAATAACTTTTGTCAGAGAAAGGACTGTAGATATCTGGATTCGTTTCTTTTCGTCTAGATTTCGACCGAGAGGGAGAGGGAGTTTGTCGTATAGTTTAGCAAGTGATAAGGCAGAAAGTGGGAGGATCAAACCCAAGCAAGCATGGGAGGTGAGATCGTTTGGCGGGTTGGTTTGTGGTGGTCCTTGCAGGTGCTACTGGGGCAAAGAGCGTTTCGGCTTCTGCTCCTGGGATTGGTCAGCCTGCTTCGCATTATGGTAGACAAAACCGGCTGTGGCATCGGAACATGACGCTTGGGCCATGAGAAGGTATCCATGTAGAGGCTAATCGCGCAAAAGCTACAAGGCCATGCAAGTGCGGGGAGGTCACTTTTCCATGCCCAGCCCAACACTACAATGAATTATTGTCAGCCTTGTCCTACAAGCCTTGTCACAGCTCGATCTGTGCCCCAAAGACTCGAGGGTTTCTGAGTAACACGCATATTTTTTAGTGTCAAAGGAATAATGGTCAAAGAGAACCAGTCATGATCAGCATAAAGTCTCCAATTACATTCGTTTTCTCCTAGCTCTTCTCAAGTACTTATTTCCTCTATCTCTGCAAGTGCTATAATAAATCATTATCACCATGTGTTTCCTTTATGACCACCCATGCTTAGAAGTTAGAATAACGAAAAAGCGCCATCGACCTATACAGCCAACCACATGTTTAGTGCCTCTGTCGCTTGAAATAATATCCCGGCGTTAAACAGCCATGCTCTCACGTCTACGAACAACGCAACTCCTTCCCAGTGCTTGCTTCAACCAAACTCCGATGTTGCAAATTCCTGCTCAGAGAACTATTCGGTGATACATTATAGCCTCAGCTCTCGAAGAATGTGGTCCGCCATACTCTTGTATTGCCACGTGTTGCCTGTCAATCGCTTGAACTGAATGCCATGCAGCGAAAGCAACGGAACCTTGACAATAAAGATTTCGAACTCCAACACCATGCTTCCTCCGAGGTCACTCTGCACTTGCGTACTCGTTTCTCCAGGAGCTCGCCTTGATGGGCCCCCATTCCTTCCAGGAATGCTGTCAAATGAGGTCTCGGAGTTGGAAAAGCTGCGATCTCGATCAGAGCGTCCTGGAGTTCGTGGTGTAGTAGGAGGCCGCTCTGAATCACGGAACTCATCTCGCTCCCGCTCACGGTCCTCTCCTCGCATAAGACCCCCGAAACTAAATCGTCGCTTATGTCCTGGTGTCATGCCGGGGCTCGTGGGAGGATCTTGTACCTTGTTCAGGTCAATACTAGGCGAATGACGACAGTTGAAGCCGCCCTTGATCTCTGTATAGTCCACATTTAATTGCCGCAATACTCTCTTGATGTCGGTTCGGATCGCGGGGACTGATTTCCCGGATGTTGTTGATACGCTGAAGAGTCCTTTCAAGAATACTGGCTTGGCAAGTTCTGTATCATCTAACCGATCTGTGGATACACCACTCTGCTCGAGTTCCTGATCTGTCTCTTCTGGCACATTGGCCTCTTGAGCAGCCTCTCGCCTCATTCGACGCTGCTGTATACTTTCCCTCCTGGCATGACCGATCGACTTGGCCCTCAGACTGACAGATCGGGAGTGTCCGTGAGCACGATGTGTGCTGGAAGAGTCTTCGTTCGCCACAGATTGATCAGAACCACTGGTGGCTGGAGGATCCTTTCGCCGTCTCAGGTCAGCCGAGTTGACACTAGTCGACCGCCCCAGGCCACCCCCTCGTCTGTTTTCTCTCGAGCCACCAGCAGACATGGGCGGGCTGAGAAGTTCACCATGCTGTTGCCCACTCGCAGAACGGATTTGGGAATCTGACGCATCCTCCCTATCACGTCGTCCACGGCGAATACTGAAACTCTTTCGGGGGGCCAGAGGAGAAGGCTCAGCTGGTGAATGAACTTGCACCACAGGAGGATGCGATCGATCTTTGTCCAGACGCTCAGGGTCCCTACGCTTGCGTGTGCTGAACCTACGCAGAATACCAGCTGCAGTCCCTTCCTTCTTCTGAAGTTGCTCAACCCTTGGCTCGGCGGGTGGAGCAGGGGGAGGCTTCGGTGGCTCGGGCATATCGTCTTCGCCATGCGTCCTCGCGCGAGGCCTGCTTCGTCCACCAGTGGGCTTCTCTCCGGGCATCTCATAAGTGGCAGAGTTAGTGTGAGCTGCTTGAGGCGCCGCAATCTCTGGCATTGGTTCCGGCTCCCTTGCTTTCTCCTTTTCGCGAATCTCGCGCTCCTTTTCCCTTTCACGATCTTTCTCTCGCTCACGCTCTCTTTCTCGCTCCTTCTCCCTCTCCCTCTCCTTCTCTTTCTCCTTGTCGCGTGACTGAGCTGCTGGTGGTGGAACCATATCAGCATGATCGCGATCCTGTTTCTCTTTGACGAGGTAGTATATGGATACAAGGGGACTGAATGCGTTCATAGGATCGTTACCAATCTGTAACGCCTCAGAGCTAGGAGCCGATAATGTGTCGCGGCTGTTGCCAGAGTTTCTACGCTTATAAAAGTCAAAACCAAATGGTCTCCTCTTTTCGGCGTCCTTAGCGGGTGGAGGAAGCTCCTTTTCTCGTTGATAGAGCTTAACGGCGCGCTGATAGTCCTCTGATTCGATTATCTTGGTAAGTTGTGCATTGATACTTTCGGGTGTGCCAAAGTTAAAACCCTGCATTGCAAGGATAACCTCTGGCTCCAGGGGTGTCGTTAACGGTTCGCGATTGGGTAGATAGTTATCGGGAGGACCGTTGAACCCTTTGGCCATCCATGGATGGGTCATTACCTCCTGCATTGTCGCTCGTTGCTTAGGATCTGTCACCAGCATACGGGATAGGAGGTGTTTACATTCTACAATCCAGTTAGAAGATAGTACAAGAACCACGCATGAGGAACCTACCGCTTGACAGCCATGCGGGATAATCCACAAGACCTCTCTTTATTTTGGCATGGAGTGCGGGCATGCTTTGGTCATCAAATGGAACTTTGCCACAGACCAAGACATATAGAACAATGCCAAAACTCCATACGTCAACTTCTGGACCAGTATAAGCTCTGGCTTGCAGTAACTCGGGAGCAGCGAAATATAAGCTTCCGCAAAAAGTTTTGAGATGGCCACGAGGAGCAAAGAGGTTGCTCAGACCAAAATCAATAATCTTGATGTCGCCCGTCTTGCTGATAAGGATGTTCTCAATCTTGAGGTCTCGGTGCACGATGCTATTCCTATGCAAGTAATCTAGAGCACTTGCAATCTGCCGGCTAAACTTTCGGGCTTGCTTTTCTTTGAGCTTGCCATGCGAGATGATGTAGTCGAGCATCTGGCCGCCGTTGACGTATTCGAAAAGCATATACCAATGGTGGTTGGTACGAACCACATCGTGAAGGGCGCATATGTGGGGGTGATTCAGGAGGGTGCTAATAGCCGCTTCACGGGCAGTTCGGATTTCTTTGGATTGATCGGCGCGTTCCTTGTCGGCACGAGATTGATGGCCATCGTCGGTTGAGCCACGAGGAATAATTTTGCAGGCGACCTAGCGAGGTTATGATTAGTATTGTTGAAAGTTAAGAGCTTTATAAGCATCATCGCGACGGAGGCATGAGGGGCAGATAAATGCGAATAGCCGAATGATGAAACAATGCGCAGTGAATAATGGTTAAATAATGCTTAAGGCAAAAGATAAATCCAAAACACACCTGTTCGCTGCCGTCCTCCTTTCGGGCAAGCTTGACCTTGCCCATGCTGCCGGCGCCAATGGTCTTGCCTAGCATCCATTTTCCAGATTGTGTTGGGATAACGGTACGTGATCTCGCGTGTTTAGAAGTTGAAGTTCGGGGCGGCGCGTCGGCGTGGCCATGTTGCTGAGGAGCAGCTCCATTGCCAGCGCCATTACTGGGAGGGTTGGCTGAAGGAGCCATTTCGGGGTGAGGACTGTGGTGGTTGTTCTTTGATCGAGAAGAGCTCCGTCGATGGGCCCGCGAGGGATCGGGGCCCCTGGCCGGGGGTGGTCGTTCCTTGCTCGAGCTTCTTTGATGGTTTGCGTTTGCGGCTAAGCGTGAGGATTCGTAGTCATTTTGCGGTACAGGTTGCGACTGGTGAGAACGTGAAGATGAAGTAGTACGCTGATGATGGTTATGATGAGGGGGGAGATGTGAGTTGGCGGCGTTTGAACCAGAGCGGGAGTGAGAGTGGGATTGGGATTGAGAGCGGGAGGCGTAGGCTTGGGACTGGGATTGGGATTGGGAGCGAGATTGAGAATGTGAGTGTGAGTGTGATAACTGGCGGGTGTGAGATTGGGCGTAGTTGGCACCTGTTCCAGTGGGCGTGGCTGGTGCAGGCGCTGCAGGGGCCGCTGAAGCGGAAGACGAGGGAGGAAAAGAGGGAGCTGGAGCCCGACTGGAACGAGAAGAACGAGTAGATTGAGTGCGACCAGGTCCTCTTGGTGATGCATCAGCAACAGCAGAAGAAGCTGTTCTTGTTCCCATTGTTGCGAATGAAGCTATACTCTAGCTAAGTATGCTGTGTTGCGCTGCGCAGTTATGAAAGATAGACGGTGTAAAAAGGCGGGATGTCGATGAACTGAATGGGTCCCTCTGCTCTGGGGTTTGCTCAAAATGGCAGTGAGCTGTCGTTCGCTTGCTGTAGTATCAATGCCTAAGTTGGTAGCCAGGGAGGATGGCCCGGTCTGAGTCCTTATTAGGTCTTTGAATGGATTGGAGTAACGGATGCCAACACAGTCGTAACGTAGTCGTAATTGCTGTCGAATACCAGCTAGGCCCTTGATGCTTCTGCCGGCCGAGTGCGACGTGAAAGGTCAAAGATCAGGATTACCTGGTTACTCTCATGGGCTGAGGGCTCTTCTCAACTTGCGATTTGCGATGACGAGGGGTGTGATACTGGCAATCGCATAAGAGAACGAGACGCACGCAGACTGAGACTCAGACGCTGACAAAATAGCGCCTGGCGCAGTTAGTTCAATGCAAAAGCGAGACTGCGCTACATGCAAAAGAATGATAAAAGTAAGACAAGGGAGAAGTGCCGTAGTCCTAGTAGTGTTGATTTGATATACAACCAGCAGTTATACGGCAGTGTAAATTCGAGCCTGATATACAGAGGTTGGAATGGGATAGGTAGGATAGCTGCTGGCAATGAAAGGCAACGCAACGCAAAGATGCAGATAAACAGATGTAAGAGGATGAGAGAGTAAAGAAAGATCTCAGACCTGACAAGCAGATCGAGTAAGAAAGACAACACAGCGTCTGTCAAATCCCAAATCGGGGGGCGGGTGAAAAAAGAAGCAGCTTATTAGGTACCAGATTGGATAGATAATGGGTATTGTAGCTAAAAATGACATTGACTTGGTCATGGCGGGCAACAGCATCAGCTGCATGTCCCATCTACTAACCTCTAACCTCTTGGATGCCCAGGATACACCTGGATGTCTCCAGCTGCAAGCTGCCGAGACTTCACCACCACCTCAGTCCGACCAGCTGTCTTTGAGCTAGCACAGCAGGGCATCTCAGTCATTTCAGGGGACTTTCCACTTAGGACGCAGGTAGCTTCATCTTTCCACCAACGGTCACTCCTCGGGTGGAGATGAGATATCTCGCTCGAACTGAGCTCTCATTTCGCCGGACTGTCAGTAATGGATCTATTCACTTGCTAGTCAATGCCCTTGACGACATTGTCGGAGCTACTGGTCTCTATTTGAGTTAGTGGTTAACAAAACCTCGATCTAAAGCCGTTGCACATGCTGCAATTGGTAAACTTTTGGCTACTCGCTTCACGATATCTTTCACCGTGACCAAGCCAAATTCCCTGTTTATAGCAACAACAAAGCCAAGAATCATATCCGACGTCAGCTACCAGCCAGAGCACTGCATTTTTGATCTATTAAGTGGATCTGTCGCAAAGTGCTGCAAATTTACGTGGCTGATTAGACGAGGGGTCGGAGGCTGGGGTTTCAAGGTTGGATATCAGGCCTCGGGCTCACAGGGCAAGAAAAATTGCGGAACGTCTGTTTATTTGATGAGTCAATGTCATTCAACTAAGCTTGTTAGAGCATCTGCATAGATTATTTATCAGACTTTGAGAGCCTCAATTTCATTACCTGTATTAGATACCCGAGGGCTTGTCTTCTTGCACCCTGCAGCCAGGTTCCCATCTCGTCTCCTTTTTGCGGTATATGTGTTGGAAATCTTTGGGCTGGAATGCAACAGTTATTCCACAGCCAGAAGAAGCAAAATCGAAGCCGCCACAAGACGTACTAGCACATGAGACATTGCAACCCGTGTAAAGTGTTGGTGTGATGCGATGCGTTGTGATGCAACATATCCTTGTCTCGTGTTCACTAACACCTAGCAATCACCTTCTGGACCAGCCACCGTTCTCAGGCGGAATGCCAAGACAATACTTCAGCCGGGAGTCCTCAGACACTCACCACAGCCCATCAGACGCGAAGTATGCCTCACCGAGTCACCTCTCCATGTTCAGAGGCGCAAGTCAAGCCTGAAACCAGAGAGAAATGGAGAGAAGAATGGCCTTGATCGTATCGCCCTGGGAACACTTTAAACCATGGCTGTGAGGGAAGAGTATGACGTCTCTGGATGATTTTGACATGGGTCATAGTCGAACGCTCTTGGAAACTGTTTTAAAGCTGCGTTTCTGGTTGTATCCATCCAAAAATGGAACGTCCCTCGATTGGCAACGTTTCACACGCGTGCACTTGCATACCGACGCTGAAGAATCTCAGTGAATGGAAGTTCTCCAACTTTTGATAGCGCCCCTGTCACAATCTAAGCAAGTTAGTAGAGTCTGACGCCAGAGCTCCCCCCAAAATTTAGGGATGGAATAAAGCCGCAACTCTGTCTCTTATCGATAAGCCCAATTTGACGTCGACTCCAATTGTAACTTCGCGACTTAGCTTCCATCATCATCGCAAACGCTCTGACACCATTCGACATCTTCTTGCCCTCTACAGCTCATGATATAAAGAAACTCGCTTTCGATGCTTTTAAGGAAACTACGCGACACGCCGACATCTCAGTCTCATGTCATATAAACGCTCCCGCGCAACCTACGAAGCCGATCTCCATGCACCCTTTGCAACTTTCGGCACTCCTCTGCCCGATGACCCCGACGCCCGAGATGATGGCTCCTTCGTTCCAGTATGGAAGCAGGAGGTGAGGGATGAGAGAGGTCGAAAACGACTTCATGGCGCATTTACCGGCGGATGGAGCGCAGGGTTAGTACCCAGATATCTTAGGATTTTGCGCTGACTTTACTAGGTACTTTAATACTGTCGGGTCCAAGGAGGGATGGACACCGTCGACTTTCGTTTCGAGTCGAAGCAACCGCCACAAAGATGCAAAGAACCAACCGCAACAACGGCCGGAAGACTATATGGACGAGGAGGATCTTGCTGATGCGGCCGAAGCTCAGAAAGTCCAGACTTCTCAGGCTTTTGCTGGGCTTGGCTCCTCCAACCAGGACTCTAATGCCGGAGGTCTGATGGGCCTGCTGAGGGCTGAAGGAGACACCATGGGACTGAAGCTGCTACGGCGCATGGGATGGAAAGACGGACAAGGCATTGGTCCTAAAATTCGAAGAAGTGCCCGGCTTGATCTAGGGGATAAAAGCTCCCAGGCGGCTGAAACGCATTTGTTTGCGCCAGACAACGCAAAAATGATACAATTTGTCCGCAAGAACGATCGAAAGGGGTTGGGTCACGACGGAGAAACCAGGTTGACAAGTCTGAATCCTATCACATCTGCAGCTGATGACGACGACGACGACAACGACGATAATGCTCATGATACCGGTCTGCTAAGCACATCTTTACTTTCGTCGCAGAAAACTAAGACGAAATCTGGGCGAGGCGGTATAGGAGTCGGTATTTTGAATGACAATGGCTCTGATGAGGAAGATCCTTACGAAATGGGACCGAAGATCCGGTACAATCGTGTCGTTGGCGGCGACAAGAAGAAAAAGAAGACGAAGAAGGCAGCAGCAGCAGTTAACCCTGCATTGAAAAACGCCCCGGTTTTTGTATCTCGAACCGCCCGAGCGGGTAATGGTCTCGGACGTTGTCATGATGGACGATTACCTCTCGACGGCTTTGTACTCGCCAAAATTACGGAAGACCTATCCAATCTTCTATTGGAATACGCACCGCCCCCGGTGCCAGAAGGATGGGTATCTTCAAAAATTTCTGCAGATCAAACCACTCCTTCCGATTACAAGTCAACAGCAGATGCTGCAAAGGCGTCTACTCATGATGCAAAGTCGAGAGCAGCCCTTCTCGGAGAGAAGAGTCTACCAGGGAAATCAGTCTTTGACTACATCACCAGCTCAGCGCGTGATCGACTTGCTGCAGCTTCTGGGAACAAAAATTTACCACAGGGCTTAGGAGAAGTCCCAGAAGGGTTTTCCATGTCTGAAGCGGAGAGACAGCAAGCAGTATGGGATGAAGCACCCAAACTGGATCGCGAGACAGCCATTGCTGCTATTTCCCGAGGCTCATCTGGACCATACGCAGACAATGAAGAGAAGAAAGCGCGTTACAGAACTTATCTGGAACATTTCGCAACAGGCACTCAACCGCTCCCGTACAAACCCAAAGGAATGGCGTTTGACGACTTTGCCAGAGAGTTATCGGAATTCCACAATTGTGCGAGGATCTTCAAACCGATGACAGGGTTTATGGCATCTCGATTTACCACAGCGAAGCAACCAACAGTCGTCTCAGCAAACGGATCTGAGACAGATCTGGTATCAAAACCCGAACCCAAAATCGCTGATCCAGCAGAAGAGGCAGCCAAAATTGGCATGTATGGACAAATGACTCGAACAGTTGGAGACTTTTACCCAACAAGACTATTGTGCAAACGGTTCAATGTTAGGCCGCCCACGAACTCTCAAGCAGAGGCTGAGACAGAAGCTGGCTCTGGAACGACAAGTCGTGATGGAGGTTCAGGACCTATGGAAGATGTCAAGATGAACTCGACATTCCCAGCTGGTGGTATCAAGTCAATTGAAGGGGGCCCTGCAAACACAACACCGCCAGCTCCAGAGCCTGAGCCAGCTATCAATCCGGACAAGAATGAGGCAGTTGAGGGTAAAACAGCACACGATGAAGTTCTTCGTGCAATATTTGGAGATAGCGATAGCGAATAAATAATACCATCCATAACTTACTTGCAAGTCATTGGCCACAAGACACTTGACAAGGTGTTTCAGCCACTAAATACCCTTTCAACGTCACCGTTGAATTTGAAGACAAAACCTAACGTTGAGAATCTTTATATTAGGCTAATGTATTGTAACATCCTTGGATCCTAACTCAAAAGCCACCATCGTTATTCTTTCGTAGACGATTATCACCACTCGTCTCAAAGATGAATGCCAAGATTAGGCTTACAACTCCAGCGCCTCTAGCGCCGCAGCTCCACTTAGGTGGGCGGCTAGGACCCTGTTAGTAGCTCACGGCAATCTCTAATTGGCCACTTGTACTATATCGCGGGGCTCCAATTTAGTGACACTCAAGCTTGGGGACTCACTTCAGGGGAGCAGCCGCCGTCGAATGAGGAATCGCGCTGCCCGTCGTTCTTCCATTAGGACCAGAGTTAACCTCACTCACGCATCACATCGCATCTATCACATCACATCGCCAGACACCCAATAATTTAGATAGAGCCTCACACCGCGACGAGGCCGCGACTTGCGATACGAGAAAGAACGTGATTCCTCCTGATTCGGCTGTTTTGCTTAATTTCCGCCAACGTTTAATGTTTCGACCTCATCACTAGACTGTTTACCTTGCCAATCAACCTGGAATCAATCAATCACACCCATCCTAAATCGACTGCTCTTTTCCCGCTGGTTCGTTTGCCGACTTGGGGCAGTCTCGTCTTGAAAGACTTTGTTTTCTTTTAGAAGAAAGCCGCCATCCTGTCTGAATTTCAGGAAGCTGGAATTGGACCATCAGTGTCCTTGGAGAAGAAGACGCCGTCACCCGACTCATCAAGACCGCCAAGCACGCGAACAACATCAAGTCATCATCGCGAACCGACACCCGACGACCTTAAATCCGCTAAAGAACCGGAATCACACATTCTTTTGAGTCACGAACAATCACCTCCGCCGCAGTATCCCGCCTCCGAACCCTCAACCTCTCATCCTCCCCCCTTCTCGTCGCTCTTTACCTCCCCGCCCAACGACGCTCACGAGCGTCCCGACAAATTCGTCGCTTTTACCGCTCATTCTCCTTGCGAAGCAGAAGCATCAGGCTCAGCTGCACCAGCGTACGAATCTTCTTCACCCAGAGAAGCTCTCCCCTTTGATCCGGACCAAAGCACAACTGCATTTCGCGATCCAGTCGCAGAGACCAAGCGTGCGCTCCCTAGGGATACCAAGGGAGATTCCAGTCGCAAAGAAGACGACACAGAACCACCTCCAGCTTATTCAGAAGAGGGCGATAGTCCCCTTTCAACATTCTCTTTCCTAATGGCTGCCGCAGGAGGAGCTTCGAGTATTATTACTCAGGTGCAACAGGGCGGACCGCCCGTCAATGCTCTTGGAGATGTCGGTGCCGATGAGACAATCGCCATGGACCTGAGGTGAGATTTGCAAGTGGTTTGTTCAGTAGCTGAGTGTACTAATTCTCAGATAGGGGCACAAGGTTTTATCTCTCTAGGGACGAGTTGCTTACTTTGCCCGAGTTTGTGCTGCTGTCATTGTTCCCTAATGGATTATTTCCTGAGGGTCAGATGGGCGGCTTTGCAGACGGTGATGCTGTACAAGTTGACGTAAGCTAATGCCCTTCCTATCATCGTAAGCAGTTGACTTACAAAACTAGTACGACCCAGCTTCACTTCAGTACATGCTTGACTTCTTCAGGGATGTAGCACAATCTATCCCCACAGATGGATCACCAAATGCGTCTCAGGATGAGGATACGCCTTCTCTTGGTACCTCGCGTGACGACTCTAAGCGAGCCGGTATCATTGTGTTGCGTGAGGACCTTGACTTTTACGCCATCCCTCCCCGAGCAGATATTGGCCCGCTTGATATGATTGCCGTGAAACGGGCAGCTGCAGAGGCTTTGCAGCAGCAAAACGGCATCTTTTCGGGTCTCAAGCGAAGCGACGAGCCGGGTACTACTGAGGCCCACTTGATCGAGATGCTGACGGCAGGGTAAGTTCCTTTCGTGCAATTTTAGTAACTGGTAATGGAAACTGACCTGTAATAGTGGTTTCAACCATGATGACCGATGGGGTCATCGAGCTGGTGAGCCTAACAAGGCCGTCATTTGCAGTCTGGCTCTTGCGCGTCTACGCAGCGATATCCGAGGTAACGAGATGGGCTCCAACGCTGTTGGCATGGCCCAAAAGCTTCTGCTCTTCTGGCGTAAACCCGCTCGACGTTGCTGGTGGGAAGGTGTCGAACTTGAGAATGTTGCCGGTGTCGAAGGCAAGCTCAAGGTCTGGATCCGAAGGGTATGGACCCTCGAGATGAGTGTTATTGGCCTGCGCTAGACCACCACCTTCTTCTCTCCTCTCCCTAGAGACCAACGACCGTATAACCGTCACCTATTTTCTTTTGTCTATCACACCTTGTGTAGCTCTGTTTCCTCCCACATTCCCCCATTTTTCCTCTATTCCCCCTCCTATTAGGTCACCCTATTCCCCTGTTTATTTTTTCTCTATTATTTCGTCCCCAAGATGAGTGTTGGTGGAGGTTGGTCCCATGCAGTTAGGCAGAACAAAAGCACATACGCGGAAGGAAGAGAGGGTTTTGGTCCATTGAGATTCGCAAAGGGCGGGCGTCAAGGTGCATGGAATTTAAGGGGTTCTTTGTAGACCTCCTATATTTTTTTTTTTCTTCTCATGTTTGATGTACAGCACAGAGATAATCCAACTACACTAAGACCATGCGATTGTTCCCTTGATGTGTCATTTCCATGTTCATGTGAGAAGATTGCGTCTACGTGGACTTTACGATCTTGTTTACTGCAGTTTGTAACCGAATGGACCTGTTTTCTCCAGACTGAGCCATTTTGGTCCAGCAAACATTAGGTAACAATCAAAACCTGTACTATCCTGCCGTGATTATAAAATAACAAACAAATCCCTAAGTCTCTCCTATTTCACATTCATATTCAGGACGAACTTCAAGTCCTTATCTCGTATTAGCATGTTTTCTCAATCTGGCTGCTATAATACTCACCTCAAGCTTCTCTTGCACTCCCTCGTCGTGCCCATCAAACGTAAAAATCGCCAGTTTCTTCTTCTTCTGGAGATCAATAATGTTCTTTTCGGCATTAGTTTACTCAACACCTGCGATGAATTCATACGTACCTCCTCTACAGTATCCTTCATGATATATCGAAAGATCTTGACCTCTCTTGTTTGACCCATCCTCAGGGCTCTAGCAACTGCTTGTTCTTCGACTGATGGATTCCACTGTGGCTCGACAATATGCACTACATTGGCGGCAGTGAGATTCAACCTTTTCTGAGTTAGCAACCATCTTGGTGTATGAAGCTCTTGGAACCAATTACCCAACTGAGCCAGTCTCAATAGACATGAGCAGTACTGTGACTCTCAGATCCTCGCGAAACGTGTGAAGACGGTTGGATCTCTCAGTGTAACTCGTTCGGCCGTCGATTTGAACATGACATACACCCGCTGTGTTAAGAAGCTCTGCTAAAGCATCCAAAGTGGAAGTCCAGTATGAGAAAACGATACTGCCAATTTAGTTAGCTTAGAACCTAAACCCAAATCTTGGCTGATCCTACTGTTTGGCCCCTGGTGTGTAGTAGTATACGTTGTTCACCACAGAATTGAGCTTTGTCGAGTGAGGACCAACCAAGGATACCTCGGGAGGAACTGCATCAATGTCCATGTTGTAATCAGACATAGGACTGCTTTCAGGCTCTGAATGCAGGTTTGATGAATGAAGCAGCTGGCCACAATCCGGGCAAAAAGAGGATGACTCCAAAAGTAGAGCGTCGTCCTCGTTCATATCTGAGCATCGCTCGCACTTGGCGCTTATCTTCTGCGGTAGGAGGTAAGCTACTTTACCCGCGTTTGGAAGAGTTCCCCTATTGCAGAGCATTCGCATCTTCACGATTGCCGTAAAGAGGATGTTATACTTCCTAATGTTGGCAGCAGAGCTAACTAACTTGTCAAGTTCACATCTTGACTGCTCTAGAATCGTTCTGTAAAGCCCAGCCTCCTCGGTAGAAAGAGGGAGGCGAATGATCTCCTCAGAGGACTTGGGTAGATTGAGGTAGCTTTCTATCCTTCGTAGACAATAAGCCTGGAGATATGTACGAAGCGGTCTAGCATAGTCAGAGCCTCCTTGGGTGAGTGGTGCGAGGATGGTGGTGCGAAATGCAGACTTCGTTCGAAACGGTGGAAGCCGAAGGAATGCTGCTAGTGATGCCAACTCTTCCAATTTATTTTGGATAGGTGTTCCAGTTATACACCATCGTCTATCGGTAGTGAGATTGGATACGGCACGAAACTGTTTGGAAGTTGAGTTTCTGATCCAGTGGGCTTAAATAGTTAGACTCATGTTTCAGGCAAGGGACATAATATGATACCTTCATCCAATACGATACGATACCAGTTCATCTTTCCCAGAATGTCAAAACCATCATGGTCTGTGACGATCGTTGCATACGTGGTAATGACCATATCGGCTGATACCAAGTCGTCTTTACTTGAGGTTCGGTTTGGTCCATGAAATATTAAACAATCGAGAGTGTCTGGATCGAAATGCCTAGAGAGAAATTTGTAAGATTGTCCCGAATTTCAAAGCGCAATGTTACAGGACTTACTTCACTATTTCTGTTCTCCAGCTTCCGATCAGCTCTGATGGATGTTAGGATCTGGACATCTCTGGTTTAGTCCAACTTACGTGCCGAGGTCACAACTACCAATGTTGCTCTCGTTGGTCTTTTATCAGAACCCCGGAGGTCGTCTTCTCTGTGAAAAATACTGTGCTCATACGCTGAAGACCGCGAATGCAATATGGCGGTTAACATTGTAAGGGTCTTTCCAAGCCCCATGACATCGGCAATAATCCCACCATAGGCAATGGGTAGTTTATCAACACTAACTTAGTTAGATAAATCAGGATACTGGACTCTTTTGGGATTATCTCTGATCTTCCTCTACCCGCTTGTTGTAACTCACACTGCAAACGTTGACAAACAGCCTCTGTCTCGCGCTGCAGGATGAAACGTACACCGTCTTCTTGGTATCCAGCAACTGTTAGTCTTAAAGTGTCTTTCCTGAGTATCGGAATTTTACTAACGATTCGAGGCGAGATCGCAGACCTGCTGGCGATCTGAGTTCGTCCCCTGCCACGACTGTCAAAGAGCCAAGGATATTGTCTATCTCTGCCGAAAAGCTGGCTTTTAGCTGATTTGATAGAGACTGCCCGAATCCAATATATTCATTCATATCCTGATCCATTCCGGGAAGACGGAAGAACTGCGGATTGGAGTAAACGATACCAGGATCGAGAGATTTAGGGTGTTGAAGAAAAGCAGAGACTCTCGACAAGCGACTTGCCACCTCCATGGCCACATCCTGACAGCCAAAAATATTAATAGAGATCGAAAAAGTCTGGCATCTTGCTAACTTTTTTCGGCGCTTAGAGAACTTATTTCCCGCAACAAGGGCCTCGAATATCGTAGTTCGTATGTCGTCAAGAGCAGATAGAATACGACTGCTGTGCGTGTCGAGAACGGCAAAGCGTTCGCTTTCGGTACTTCGAAGAAAATGGTTTTCGCCCTTTAATGATACGGGAAACTTGTAGTACATATTGCAACTGGTCAGATCTAAATCGTCGGGTGGAATTGCACCCTCCATACACTGGGCTGCTGCATTATTCAACTACTATGAGGGTCAATGCCATGCTCTTCATGATTTCTGGGCCTTTTATTGGGGGGGATATTTCATACCGCGCCAAAACAGATGACTGGAGGAGAGCCTGGCCTGCTGCATGGTAACAAGCCATTATATTCCTGGGAGGTTATCTCAACGCTTTCCCGCCGCCTCTTAGACGGGATTACATTCATGATATAAGGAGATTTTATAGCAAAGTAGTTTTCAAGGGGAACAAACAATATATCAAAGACCAGAAGGAAATATGAAGTTGGTGAGAGACAGCTGTTGGCTCTATAAAGAAATCAGGCTGTGAAACCCCTGCACCTACAGGCCAAGTCAGCTCAGCTGCCTTCCATAGGTAAGGTAAGGCATTCTCGTGCACTGCCCGCCTTACTTTCCTGCCCTAGGTAGCTTGTCTGGGCGATAAAGTGAAATTCTCTCTTCCTTCTTCCATTTCACTTACTCCCTTAATCTTCGTATTTCCTATATCCTTGACCCTCATCACGACTTTTCCTTCCTCATAAAAATGGGGGGTCCGAACCCCGACGCCTTCCAGCGGGCGCTCAATAAATTCAAGGCTTCCTTGGATCCAAAGCTTCAATCTCAATTCTATCAATCATCTCTTCAGGATGTCTATTGCACGATTGGCGATATACAGAACAAGCAATCGAAGGCAGGTCAACAGAGAGACATACGAAGACTTCAAGCCTTTATCGAAGCCATGGAACAGTTTGGCAAAGTCATCGAAGTCTTCCTGAATGCCCATGAGATATTATGCTTTGTTTGGGTACCTGCAAACTTCTCGTTCTTCATTTATTAGAAGCTAATTCGGACTTCCAAGGGCCCAGTCAAGTTTCTTCTTACGGTACCTAAGACGGCTGCAGAACATGATGCGATGCCATGACTGACTCCATGGATAGGTCACTAGCACATACATTGATAGTTTCGATAAGTTATTGAATGCATATTCAGGCATAGGGAACTCTCTGCCTGGGCTTCAGCAGTACAGCGCCTCATTTGAAAGCTACCCACCTTTGGCGACAGTGCTGGAAGATTATTATTCTGACATTTTGAACTTTCATCGTGTAGCACTTGCAGTCTTCACTCGCCCAAGTATAGCTCCTGGTCAACATGGAAAACCTCAATGTACTGACTAGTGCTAGAATGGAAGTCCATGTTCAAAGCAATCTGGAAAACTTTTGAGACCGACTTTGGTCCTATATTAACAAGTCTTGCAAGCCGCCGAACACTTCTGGAAAGCGAAAAGTCATCAGCATCACTTTATGAGATCAATACGATTCGTGAGAGGATTGACTCTGTTTACCGAGAACAGCAAAAGGAGGCAAGGTTGAGAACAGAACAAACATGCGCGAAGTCAGACTCAAACTTCAAAGCCCCGACTACGAAATGAATCAAGAGATGTCCACTGAGAACAGAAGTGGAAGTCAAACCGGTCAATGGATTTTCAAGCACCCTAAACTTGAGTTATGGTACGACAGCAGCATTTCAGTCAATACGATACTATATATCAATGGCATTCCAGGTGCTGGTATGGCGATAAACCTCACTAGAGCACAGGGGGGCATGAAGGCTAAACTGCAAAACAGGAAAGACAACTCTGATGTCGACGGTCATCGAAATGCTGTTAAGAGAGAAGCGCTCTCTGGGGTGTGAAAGCACCGTCGTATACTTTTACTTTAAGCATCCCCAGAAACGAGCACATAATGGGTTCCTCCGCGCTGTTTTGGAACAGCTTGTTAGTCAGAACGTGGCACTCTCAGATCAACTTTTCAATGATATCTCACTCACTGAGGGTGAAAATCTCAGGAAGACAGAGAAACTGCAGAGGTTGATTGAGCAAGCTCTCGAGGCTTTTCGTGTCTTATATCTGGTCCTGGATGGACTAGAAGAATGTCCTAAAGATGAAGCAGAAAAAACGGTGAAGTTGTTACTGCATTTGACTTCCAAGGACTCCGAAGAGACAAGCTTGAAGGTTATTATCTCAGGCCAGCGTGACGGCATTTTGGACAAACTTTTAAGGTCCTACCCATCAATATCGCTTGATGCGTCCGAAACACCCGGGCATGCAGAAGACATCAAGCGTTACTGTGAGGAGTTTTGTGGGCGTATCCAGGACGAATTCGAACTAGGCCGAGAAATACGAAATAAGATCCTCTCAGAGGTCTTGAACAGTACAAATGGTGATTTTATCCCTTACTATTGCGAGGCGTATAACCGAGGAAGTATTAATGAAGATGACAGGCATGTTCCTATATGCTCGGGTTGTCCTGGACAATCTTATCAATCAGGCAACACTTTCAGATTTGAAGAAAGAGATTAGCCCCGAGACTTTTTCTCGAGGTATTAGAGATGCGTACGTCCTTAAACTTCTACTGAGAATTTAGGCTGTATTTTTGTTAATAACTGTGAATTAATAAATATTCTCGGGTCGTTTCTCGTGTCCTGAATGGGCCTGTTCCAAGACAGAAGCGTACCCTTCAACTGCTCAGACTGGTCATTGTAGCTCAACGACCTCTCAGATGCCGAGAGATACAGACGTTCTTCTCTATCGACTCAGCATGTGGTGAAATTGACTACTAGAATAGGCACTTGAGAAAAACTTCCAAAGAGCTTTGTGGGGCTCTTGTTGATGTGTACAAAGTTCCTGGTGAGAGCTCGACATCAGAGGATATGATACGGATTGTGCACCACACAGCTGAAAGGTTCGTGAAGACCAAATAGAGCCGAATCGATACTGATACAAACAGTTATCTAATCGAAAAGCAAATAGTCAGCCTCAGCCTTGAGCATGCCAACATGTCGCGGTTCTGTTGCAGCTACTTAACGTCAAGGCCATTCAAGGCCGGTCTCAGCCATGAACAAATTGCCTCGCACGCAATCACCAGCTACTACGGGTTTCTCGATTATGCTGTGCAGAACTGGTACAGTCATGCCGAAGCTGTCATCAAGAACTCCAGTAATCTGGATTCTTCTGTGACTCGAGAGGCATTCGACTCCCTCCAAGCTTTGCTTGATTCGTTTATGAAGACGACCTTACTGCCGACTGAGTCTACTGAAGCGGTCGACGGTTCTCGTGTGATTAGATTGTTTCAGAGCCTTGCGAAAGATGAGCGAAAACTAAACTCGAAACTCGACATGGAGCTTCATACAACCTTGATCCGGCAACAAATCTCGAAGCTTTACCAAAGCGGCTCAAATCCCCGGAAAGATTTTATATCTCAACTCTATGAGCCAAGTCTCTCGTTCAAATGTCCGAAATTCTGGTGCTCTTACTTTGCAGGCAGTTTCAGCACTGCTATGGAACAAGCACATCTCGATCGTCATGAGCGACCATTCTTCTGTCCCTTGGAAGGCTGCTTCACGTCCACACTTGGCTTCGCATCTGAGTCAGAACTCGAGAAGCACAAGACCACATGGCACCCAAGTCAGGAGGACCAAATCCGTTTTCCGATATGGAACGGCAAAAAGTACAAGAGACTTTATGCAGCAGTCAAGTCAGGCGATCTCGGCGCTGTCAAGTTCGTGTTGGACGCTCAGGCGTTCGAAGATTCTACAATTGTGGAGGTTCCACTGATTTCAACGGCGATGGAAGGTCATATTGCAATGTGTAGGCTGTTACTGTCCCATGGGACTAACCTTAGCAAGGTGTCAAACGCTCCAATATTAGCCTTACAAGCTGCCGTCGCCCATGGTCACTTGGAAATTGTCAATCTTCTCTTACCTTTTGTCGAAGGGCCATCAAATACGTGGAAAACTGACAAAGCCTTTTTTGAGGCTTGCAAAGCTGGCCATCTTGACATTGCCAGATTGCTATATGATACATTTAGCTACGATGAGAGTGTCAAATTGGCCGCTTTAGCTCATTCTGCTTCAAGCAATAATGCCTCTTTGATCTAATACTTTCTGGAGAAGGTGTTCACCAACATTATTCTCAAGAGTCCCATTCAAACATATGGAGGGCAGTCAAACGATAGGGTTTTCGAGATGCTCCTAGCTGCTGGAAAGAAAAGGCTTGTTTTGCAACGATTTAAGTGATGTCATTGACAGATATTTATTAAAGCCGGTACAAATATTGCTGTCCCAAGGGGTAAACCTCGACGAGGTGGAAAGGTTCGAGCTTATACGGCAAGCCCGTGAAAAAAACCAAAACATTCTTACGGCACTTTTTGAGAATTATGAGCCATCATTCAAAGTGCCCCCGCTCTTTTGGCTTGAGCCATGGCTGGATCTTACAGATTTCTCGCCGCTTCGTTTCATAATCTCAGTACTGTCTGATGTTACTGAAACAGATTGTGAAAGACTTGACGAGCTCACGCGAGATGTGACGAAGTACGCCCCAGAAGGACGAAAAAGTTCTAACCGCATGGAGCTCCAGCAACAGCTTTCTAATGCAGCGAAGGAGGAGTTTAAACAAAGGGGAAAGGATGTACTTGCTTATTACTATCGCCATCTGGCTTTCAGTTTCTCAAACCAGGTGCTGTAGCTTCACTTCAGGTTGGAATAATGTCTATGAAACGGGAAGATGCTCTATCGTATATTTTGTCATCAGCGTTTTCGAATATGGGGTCTTGAAAGGACTCGAGACTGGATGAAGCACAGAAAGATCATTCATAGGTAGAAGAATGTCATTCTCGCTCGAACTTCAAATTGATCAGTTACGCTCACCATATCTCTTGTATCATTAGCCGCAACAGGTGTGACTAGAAATAACTTTGATTAACATTTAGATTACCAGGCACTCTTTTAACGCGGGCGTTGACGCTATAAAGAGTTTAAAACGGAATATATTATCTAGATCTTTTAATAGCAGACGAAACGTAAAACATATCTAGTGTCATTTGGTGACTGCTGGGAAACAGGAATATGAACTTGAAAGAAGTTACAGGGCCCATAAGCAGGTAGTCCATAGCCCAATAGAAAACAATCAATCTACATGCTATCGCTTGGTGAGCTGTACTATAGGTCCATCTCTGACAGCAACGAAGATATCTCGTAATTGGTACTGATCAACAGTACGACGTCCTTTGATAGCATCAGGGCTTCCGCCTCCCAGATTACTGCTGGGATCACGCCGGATCTCAAAGTGGTAGACAATTTTTGCCAAAGCCAGACTCATCTCGAGATAAGCCAGATTCTTCCCGACACATCCCCGAGGGCCTACCGAGAAAGGCATAAAGGCACTTTCAGCTAGAGAGACGGGGGAAACACCACACCCTTCCTTCTCATCGACAATCCACCGCTCGGGGCGAAACTTGAATGGTTCAGGATAGATATCAGGGTTGTGATGCATGCAGTAGGACGCGGTGCTGACTTTCATGCCCTCAGGGATATAATCCCCATCAACGACAATGCCACCTTCTTGGACCTCTCGAGAAAGATCAGCCGGAACAGGAGGACTCATGCGCATTGTCTCGTCAATGAACGCTCGAAGATATTGGCAGGAATAGAGAGCTGGGCCACCCTTGATGTCATCCACGCTGGAAAAGGCAGATCTCACCTCCCTTGCAAGCTTCTCTTGTGCATGAGGGTATCGTGAAAGGTAGAAGAAAGCAGCAGCAATACTTATAGCAGATGTATCGGAGCCAGCGATAATAAGAGACTCGCTCTCACCGAAAAGTTCATCGTTGGTGTATCCCTTTCCAGTATCAGGGTCAACGGCCTGGAAGAGGTAGTGGAAGAAATCCTTTCGACTGTCAGTACCCGATTTCCATAATCCTCGCGCCTCATTTTCGATTTGAGCTCTCTCAGTGAAGCATTTCTCGACAAAGGTCTGCCACTTGCTCAATGCTGGAGGTGCAGCTGCTGAGAGAAGATGGTCCAGGCCACGAGGTTTAAGCCATGCCCAGAGAGGGGCAAAGGGGGAGTAGGCGATCTAAACATTCAACATTAGCAACAGCCTCATCAATGATATGTTGTATCTTACTGGATGAATGGTGGACATAAAGTCTGTCATAAGTGTTGGAATATGCCGTAACTCGCTATCATGCTCCTTCATACCAAACGATTTACCAAAACATAACTCGCCGAGGGTATCAAAGACGAGATGATCCGCCCATCGAGCCATGTTCAATGAGCTAGACCATTTCTTCTCTCCAATCTCTTGATCGAGTAACTCAATCCATCGATCGATGTTGGATTGAATGAATGGTTCGCAGGAACGTAGTGCCTTATCAGAGAAGGCATGGTTCATAACTCGCCTCTTTCGAGCATGGGTAGTCTTATCGATACTATTCCATGTTGTCATAGCGTGAACATTGCGAGGGTATACTTTGTAGTATTCCGCCTTTTTGACATTTGCCTTGTTGTTGTAGATGGTCTTTAGGCCGGTAGGAGTGTTGATCAAGACACTATTGGGAGTAATGCGAAAGGTTGGGCCTGCAAGAATGTACGTTAGCCTTCGATATGCTAATAATGTATAATACATGTACATTACTTACCATATTTCTCCTGCAGCTGCCAGAACCATATGTGCCGATCCTGTCTGAGAGTGTAGTAGTATGCTGGGAATGCTGAGATCCGTGCCCAAAAGGGGCCTGGGTACTTGGCCAGAGGATGGAAGTACAGCCTGTACAGCACTATTGTGACTACATATCCAAGTAATAGAAAAGCTGTTCCCAGAATGATCTGTGGGGAAGGAATAGCGGTAACCGTGTTGATGATAGCCATGGCTTGTAAAGTCGTCTTGAGATAATGAAGTGAAAACAGGCTGCCAGCAAGAGGTAACCAGGCCATTATAAAGATCACTGAGTCCAGAAATATTATGACAGCACACATATGAAAATCTATCGTAAAATGACCTGTAGTATTCCCAATCGGACTACAAGTGCATATGCTAGATATTTGTGCGTGGTTCCTGGCGTGCCATGATAGGTACGTGGACGAGAATGTGGCTGTCTGCACACGCATCCCTTGCCAGTCAGGAAACACCACTCGCAACCTTTTCAATTATTGTGACGTGCTGGCTGACGGTGGCGAAGAAGAGAGGGCAAGACATAGCTTCGGGCATGATAATAGATGATAAAGCTTGGGATGCTGTGGTTTTGTTATAGGTAAGGTAGTAACAAATATCGTCCATTTGACACTCTTCCTTGCTCACTGTAACCTGCATAACTGTGAACGTTAATTATGCCTGAACCTCAAGAGTGAACTATTGTGAAAACTAACGGTCGCTTTTTGCTTTTTATTCACACTATCGTTTACCGGTATAAATGAGGCGAGCCATAAGCAACGCGGTCGTTGGTTGTTGGTTCGCCACATACTTTTAAGCGCTCTCACCGAATAGATGCAGTCTAAGGTATATCTTGGCATTTGATGTTTTTATGCACAGTCCCCTTCGGCAAGTGCCCAAGATTATCTGAGCGCTCACGTTGTCAAGGCCAATACGAGATGGTTGTGCTTTTTTCCAAGTGGATTTGTCTTATTAAATGAGACTAGTATAAGGCTCTAATGATATACGGTGAAGCACCAAGGTTTCACTCAAATTGCAGCCTAAGTTTTTCTTATCTCGTGATGCATTTCTCCATCAATAGTCTGGTTTTTAATCACAATAAACAACCTGAAACCCAATAGCACCTATAATTCTAGGACCAGATACGAAGAGACATATTATTCTTAGGTCACACCAGAATGTAGAAAATGATTTATCTCCCAACTACTGTCACAGTACAAGAACAAGTGTGCTTATTTGATACAGGCTTTGTCTCGAGCAGACTCGAGGCTCTCGACTCAGCCAGGTAGGTCATGCATGAAAAAGCAATTCCTGGTTCGAGTACCATTACATTGATAAAATGTACTGCCTGCTCATAACACGATAACGGATCAGACAGGAACTTAAACCAGATATGTGAAGCACCCGATGAAACATTGAGTAAAAAATGTGACATCAAACTGGGTAGTATTTATTCCCACTGTATGTATAGTTTGGAAGATAAGATAAAGAGGTCAAGGCGTTCAGTAGCATGGGTGAGATAAACTCTGTACCTGCATATGAGAGACTGGGGGGCTAACACACAAACTTCAATGGTACCTTAATATGACAATTGTGATCAAAAACAGGACGACTTATAATCAGTGATATGACATTTAGTGGTGTCGCAGCCTGAGTTGTGTGACATGTTAATTACAAGCTCTGTCAAGTGATCAAGTGACTGTCTTGATCAAGACCTACCAATGTAGCTATGAGATGCCCATAGCGTCGGTAGTTATATGCCGAGAGCATTGTTGTTTTAGTCTCCACTTGGAATGGCCCCTAGACAATTGGTGTCATGTGAGCAATACTATATGTATTCTGTGAAAAGAAATCGTATTAAATGGGGAGCCCGTGCTTGGCACAGATGGCCGACATAATTAATAGGTACTCGTTTCGTATATTTCATTGTTCCTCAACCTCAAATGTTGATGAAGACGTCTTAAATCCAGCTTTGTATGTTAAAAGCGATATGGGGCAAACTGCAATGATCACCCAGAAGTATCTCCCGTCTCGTGCCTCATTGGATGATTTGGAGCTGTACCCTTAATTGCAGCCTAAGGTAGACCTACCTTAGTTGTATCTATATAGGTATACCAACTAAAAGGCTCTGCTTAGCAGCTGGTCCCTCAACCTTCTTCTTTCAATACACCCGAAAGGTCACCACGCTTTGGATAAAACGTGGAGTAGGTTAAGAGGAATTGTGTTGAGTTTTGTCTTCTAAGTTTGGCTGCCAAAAGTCAATGACCTAAAGTCGTAAGTTTCGCGTAGGTAGCAGAAAAAGGTCAATTGAATCACATGATTACATGACCAACCAACGACAGCCGTAAAGAATCTGTAATACACCATCATTGTAAACAGGGGATCATCTCTCTTTATGTTTTCATAATTCACGATTTTATGCTCATTCCTTGATACCCAAAACCACATGCATGTTTTCCGTCTGTATCTGTTCTTGAATATACAGCAACGCATATGGTGAGGCTCGGGTTACACAATCAGGAAAGTACATGATACGGTTTTTGACCTTGACACGATAAAAGGCGTAATACTTTACGCCCAAAAACACACAATAACCACAATGTCAAGTCAACAGGTCATACAGCTGCTGCCCTTAACCTTAAGATCTAATTGTGGCCTCAATCTATATGCATAAGAAGATGTTTTCCCCCCTCACTCAGCAGGCCAAAACCGCCAGCATCACCGATGCAACAACCAAGAAAAACCACAAGAAATCAAGCCAAGAAGTGTCTGTTCTTTATTGCATCGATAAGCCCTGATCTTCATATTCTCCAACGTCATTCCCTTCACCATTGAAGATGGCATTCCTCCTCCGCATCGTCACCATTGCTCTAACCTCAACACTTATCACCTCTTTCGCTTCAGCCCAAGAATGCAGTTTCAAAACAATCGGACCAAGGAAATCTACGCCTGTTGCTGCCGATGGTTGGGAATGGGCTGTCGTTGCCACCAGGTTGATACGACCTCGAAGCATCCTGTTCGATAGCGAGGGTGCTCTCATCGTCTTAGATTCTGGAATTGGGTTGATTCACTTCGATTTCACAGACGAAGGAGGGAAATGTCTCAAAATTGCAAAGAAGACAACTCTGCTTAGGAAGGATGATGTATGTCTGTAACCACTTTTTTTCATTGGGCATCAGCTAATTTGCAGATAAACCATGGCCTTGCCATCTCAAAGGATGGTCGCACCATATACGCCTCCACAATAAAAGAAGTCTTCTCATGGTCTTATGACCCCAAGAAACCCAGATTGGATATAGACACATCTCGGGTACTGATAAAGAACATGGAAAATGGCGGCCATATATCACGAACCCTTCTCCTTTCACAGAAATACCCTGATATGCTCCTCGTCTCCCGAGGAAGCAACGGAAAGGACGACGAAGGGGCTACAGAACGTGCTAATGGCCGCTCTCAAATTCGTGCCTTCAATATCTCCTCTTTCGCCAACGACTCTACCACGGAGCCCTATGATTACCTCTCTGGTAAGCTCCTCGGCTGGGGTTTATGCAACCCGGTCGCCCTGGCAGAACACCCCGAGACCGGTGGTATTTTCAGTCTTGATAACGTGAACTCCGTTGATGAGCTACATCGAGCGAAGAAGGATATCCACAAGGACAACCCGGCTGAGGAGATGAATTTCCACGGCCTTCTCGATGGCTCTACGGAGAAGCAGGGCGGCAACTACGGCTACCCTGTTTGCTACACCCTATGGTCCACGGATAAGTTTCCCAATCTCGGAGACCTCAAACCCGGCGACCAATTTGCTGCTGATCGCAAGACCAAGGGAGACAGTCTTCGAACAGATAAAGAATGCAAAAGAGATTACGTTGGTCCAGAACTGGCTTTCCAAGCCAACATGGCCCCCCTGGATATGAAATTCGATGAGAATGGCACAAAGGCCTATATCTCTTTCCACGGAAGCTGTAAGCTATCAATCCCTCCTAGCCCCTGAGCCACTTTGACTTACATACTCAGGGAACCGTAAACCCCCAATTGGTTATCAAGTCTCAGCTGTCAACTTTGCATCTGGACATCCTACATCGCCCATTACACAAACTAGGAACGCCTTACTGCCCGCCCTCATTCGTAACAAAAATCTCAATGATTGCCCTGATGACTGTTTCCGGCCTGTTGGTCTCGCGTGGGACTCGAAGGGTCGGTTATTTTTCAGCTCTGACAAGACTGGCGAGATTTTTGTGGTATCTCAGAAGAGCAACCAAAATTCTACTGCAGGCAAGAAAAGTGATTAAATAAGGAGATAAAGGTCAATTCAGGTATATTATGTATTATTCTGTAGAGGATTAAACTGTAAGTATAGGAATACTACTTAACACTTCATATACCATCCTCTTACCTTTACAATGCATTAGTCGCTTTAGTATTAATTTAATAAGGTTTTATATACTTTAGGTTTAATTATATCTTAAACTTCTTATCCCACCTTAATCAGAAAATTAATAGCTTCATCTGATCATAGAAAGCCCGCAAGCGTAGGATAATAGCTGCAGATCTATTCATTTAGTAACTTCTAGAGATTTTCTCTAGGATTCATATCAGGAATTTAATTCAAGAGGTCATGGCAAGATAATCACTCTTTTGTTTGCCTTGAACGCCTGGCTCTCTTATTTGTACTCATTATCGCGTTGCGCGCTTGACTTCGTCTTAGTCTATTCCTCAATTGTCTTGACACACTCCCATTCCCCTCGGAGGTTCTCCTTCCACAACGACACCTTGTTGTCCTGACCACTAACAGCCAACACGTTACCGCTCAAGGACCAGCTAACTCGCCACACAGCCGCCTCAAAGTTGAGAACCTTGGATTCCCACTGTGTAGGGTTTGAAGGGTCAGATGTCCAAATGCGAACTGTCTTGTCCTGCGAAGCAGAAGCGATATAGGACTTTTGAAGGACGGTAGGGGACCAGGCAACATCGCGAACCCAGTCAGTGTGGCCAGTCAGGGGCTCGCGCTCCTGCTTGTAGGTCTGGGAAGCAGGGTCAAAAGCCCAGATCTTGAGGACGTTGTCGCTGCCGCCAGTAACGAATCGTCGGTTGCCGGTAGCACCAGGGCCAGGAGCGCTGCTGACAATACTTCCAGGGGTAGTGGCGGGAGCCCATGAGACGGAGTTGACGCCGAGACCGTGGGCGGGGAAAATCGTGTGGTCGATGCTGTTGTCCTTGAACTCGAGAACGCTCACGTTGCCGTCGGAGGAAGCGCAGGCTAGCAGACAGCCAGCCTCGTGGGGAGACCAAGAGACAATGTTGACCGAGGCCTTGTGTAGGTTGAAATCGTAGATTCGCTGCCATGCGTTGTTCTGTCCACCCTGCTCCTTCCAGATGAATACCTTGCCATCGTAACCAGCCGATGCGAGGATGTTGCCGTACTTGGGATGCGCCCAAGCGACACACCAAACAGCACCCTCATGTCTGTAAGTCTGCCGTCAGCTTCCTCTCACATGATGTAGGGTAATGTGTACTCACCCCTTGAGAGTCTCGATCAATCGCTGGGTCTCGCCCTCAATCTCAAAGATCTTGATTGTCTTGTCGCCAGAGCAGGTAGCTAGCTTGCGCCCGTAGTAGTCGAGGACAGCATCATGCTGGGAGAAGCTGTCAGTATGGTTCGAGATCGCAGGGTTGTGTCGTATCGAGCTTAGCCATGTATTACATAGCTTCGAATCGCATCAATCGGGGAGTGGGAACGTACAATCATGTCCTCATGACCAGAGTTGGAGATAACTTGCGCCGACTAAAGGGGTGGGTTAGCTATAATACAACAGGTTGGGTGTTATTCGCTAAAGATGAGAGAAGATAGAGATCCCATGATGTTTGAATACTGACCATCTTGCTTGTTTTTACACCAGATTCACAGCGCAAAAGAAATCAAAAAAGAGGATGAATTGTAGAAGGTGGCTATCAGAGGACACGATACCGCCCATGATCTGGAGCTATCTGAGGTGGCCCGCGCCAGACCGTGGCGGTGGTGACAGTTGGCCAAGCTAGAGGTCACGTGGATTGAAACGTGATCTTCAACTTCGACACCCCACTTGCCGCATTTGTCTCCGAACGGCGCAGTACGTACCGGGTTTAATGTTGCCTCGGCGCAGGCTTCCCCGGACGGGGCGGGAGAGCGGGCAATCACGAGCCATCGGGGACTCTGTCTTGAATTGGAACTTGGGACTTGATTTCTGGGGAAAGCGGCTCTAGCATTATTCATCTTCATTCTAACATCTACATTGTCTTTGTATATATCATCACCTCCTTACCAAGATTATATCAAGACAGCTTCTCATCAAACGACTATATATATTCTTGTCGCCACTGGATCCATCGCATAGGCCGAGGCATACTACTCACTACTCTCTCAGCATCTTCATCAACTCATATATCCAACAACACAAACACAGCCATGGCGGATGCTTCATGTAGCGGAGGAACTCCCTTTAAGCGTCTAATCGACCATCAGGCTCGAGATGTCAGCCACCACCAAGACAGGCTCGTCGATCGCGCTGGTCCTCAAGGTCATACTGTGAGTACTCACGCGCCGTATTAGGGACCCTATAAGCTAAACGTCTTTAGTCTTTCAGATCTACACCACAACAGATGCAAGGTGCAGATGGCTTTGGCGCGTTCATGGATGGTCCATCAACTCTCCCAGGAGTTCCTCAACATCACGCAGCAGGAAGATTAGCAGCCCATGCTGCCGTTCTCGAACAAGGTCATTCACCGGCCTTTCATGCTTCGCAAGCACCACAGTTTCGTCAAGGGCATCACTCCCCTTCAGTCGACGTAAGTAACTGGGCGGCCGACTTCAACCGCTTCGCAAATCAGTCACAGCCACGGCAACCTCTTCAGAATGGCTTTGCTCAGCCTGCACCTCAGATGCATCAACCGGCTCCCCAAATGAACTTCCAGGCCGCTTTTGTGCAACCAAATACTGCCTTCGCGCCTATGTATGGCCAAGCCAACGGTGCTTTCATGAACGGCAACGCGGCAACGACACAGGAAGCTGGTTTTGATGACGAAATGTCGAAGTGGATGGCGAACAACGCCGGCGGTGGAATGGAAGAGGTTGACGCAATGATGGACCAGATGGCTCGTGAGCTAGAACTCAATGACGCAGCAGTAGCCCAGGCCGAAGCTGAAGAAGTCTCACAACAAGAAACAGCTGCCGGGCCGACGCTAGAAGCAAATCAGACCAAGCTGGCAACTCCAGATATCGCAAGCCTTTCTCTTGAGTCAGAGGAGCCAGTAATCACAGAACCTATCGAGGCAGCAAAGACAAAGTCAGAAGTTGCAGATGCCGCCGAGCGACTCCTTGAATCAGTCGAGCACGAGGATGGTGAGAAGTGGAAGAACTCTGTCTTCTTGTCATTGATGCGAGACTTCCGAGATGGAAGGAAAGACATCATCGACAATGAGATTAGGGAAACGCCAGAGAATGAGGCAGCGGTTTCGAGTGCGCAGTGACGCCCCCAAGGCCTAAATGGAGTCAGAAACGTAGCCTCCGAGCTGCCTTTACAACAGCAGGATACTGTCGAACATTCACCAGCGAATTTTAATAGTCCACATCAAGACGAGTTGACGTCGCGATGGGAAGTCACATCGACGGACTCACTATGGGATACAGCCTCGCCCCGCAGTTCTTGCGTTGAATATCTCAGTCGGACGACGTTCTAGGATAATGAAACCATAACCGATCAAGTCGGACCTCTTGAGGTCAATTGGAGAACAGGGTGGTATTATTCCCACGTATATAATGGCAAATCATGTACATCAACATTGGAAAGTCAAGCTTGGAAAGACAGCCATATGAATTCACAGTCGTTGACTTTGCCAATAATTATAAATACAACTGATATTCATATTTTCATGCTGGAAGAACAACAGGTTTATGTACCTCTGATGCGGTGAACAAAGCACGCATATCGCAAAAAGCGGTACACAATCACAAGTAAAGGACTTGAATCAATCAATAAGCATCCATTTCTTTTCATAAGTGGTCAGTCGCTCCCATAACTCCAGATATTCCCTTCCTTTCATTTGTAACCCCAAAATGCAATCCGTTACATAACTCTCGTTCCTTCTCCCATGATGCAGTCTTGAGTAACGACAGAAAAATCAGTGGCACAGACACGACGGATATATAAGAATCGTGTCGTCCAGTAACGGCCCCCAAGTCTTGTATGCATAACGCCGTAATATCAAAAAGAAAATGGGTAAAGTATAAATGGCAGGACTCGTCATGTCTAAACAAGTAATCCCATGCCACAAACAAGGGTAATATAGACAAGATCAACTCTTCATAGTGACGTCCATGAGCAACCGCAGTCGGTAAGTGATGGGTTCGTCCGTTTCAGCAATTGTCGGAGTGCTTTCTTAGTCTCGACATCTGAGCGTTTTGTGAAGGTGAGGTTCAGGTCTTCGAGATCCTCATCCTCCTGTTCAATAATGACCATCACAACCTTCTTGCCATCTTTTATGACCGGTCTCCTCTGAGTTCCGTCACCAATGATCTCGTACTGAGTGCATGTTGCCACCGATTCTTCGCCCCAGAGGAATCGGCGCTCCACCATCTTGTAAACATGAGGGAATATGGGCAGCGGTTGTTTCCAGGAATTCCATTCGGGTGTGGATGAGCTGGAGTAGGTACTGTATGTAGTAGTGACATCTTCATAAACAGTGGTTGTCGCAGGAGTTGGATGATAGGTCGAAGAATTCTCGCTGGGGTAAATGAAAAACTCAATGACGGTATCCGGCCATGTACATATCCAAGGCTTGTCGCCTACCTTAGCATTGACGGGTTTGTTCTTGAAGCGATGGAAAGAGTTGTAGTCTTCATAATCGTCGTTGTTGTAGTCCCAACCTCGCTTACTTAGATCACCAAACTTCTTCTCGGAAACGATGACAGTTTTGTTGTACTTGGTCCTCAACCACCAGGCAGGGCCACGTGCGATTTCCAATGTGTCGTTGACCAATACCATAGGTGCTGGTTGGGTGATGCTTGGGGGTTGAGCACCCCATGGAAATGGTGTTTCCTTATCATTGATAGCCTTGAGGGTCAAATTGTAAGACGAGTTAGACCGAGGGCTTGTGTCGTTATCGATTTGAATGGACCATATGGGGATGACTATGTCACAGGACCAGGCTGATGACTGTGTTGAGTCGTTGAAGCAAGCATTGCTATTCTGAGGGCTGGGATCAATATTGGGAAGTGCAAAGCGCCCTGTAGCCATAGGTGGTAAGCCAGTCGGTATGGCTGTGAGGATTTCAGGGTCATATGTCGTTGTTATTGGAGGCTGGTAGGAGTATTTGCTGACCACGAGGTTAGTATGACTACTAATTTCAATATGAATACAACTTACTCATTTGGATCAGTAGGTTCGTCTGTGTTGTTGTCGTGGTTTTTGGTGAGCATAGTCCCTATAACAGCACCCATAATGATACCCATCAGGATCAGGCCAACAAGCAGGAGGCAAATAGCCCAGTAAGGCACAATTCCCCAAAGCTTTTTCTTTGCACGACGTTGCCATTTGTTGACAGGAGGTTTCTCGGAAGTTTCGGCGGCAGCAGTGTTGATATCGTGATGACTGGCCTCAGAGACGTTGCTTCTGACTGAAGGTCGTGTCCTCGGCAAAGCTAGGTCATCATCCGTTGATGAGAATTCAGGATCGCGAGTTGCCATTCCAATCCCACCGGCTCCAGGTATGTCTCTGGTAGGAGATGAAGGTTCCGATACGGGGGATACTGGCGATACTGGTGTTTGAGTTGTTGTTTTAGGCACGTAAGCGTTATCTGGGTATCTGGTGTAGGGCGGCAATTCTTCCATATGACCCAACGGGCCGACCAAATCGCCAGCCTCCTCTCCATCTGGTCCTAGTTGTCGCTGATAAGTTCCTCCTAAACCGTTGAAGCCCACCGGAATCGAGGGGGTACTGCTCTCGCCAGAGGTGGTGTTCTGCGTATAAAGAGCATATGGATGAGTCGGAGCTTGTGTGCCTCCATAAGACTGATCTTCTGGTATGGCTGCATTGGCAGTGGTGGATGTAGTAGCCACACTCATTGTTCGCTGAGGATACATCTGGTATGGATGAGATGGACCAGACGGCCCTGTGTATGGACTTTCGGCACGAATGACAGGAGAATCCGATGATAGGCTGTGATTGTTGCGTACATGAGATCGGCCGGCAGTTGATGTACCATCGTTTCGGAGAGCGAGAGAATCATGATTTCGGTGAGGCTTGGAAATACTAGAAGGTCGATTGCGGATAGCGGGTGTAATTTCGTCTGATCCACCGGAAACAAGCGGTGCCTGTGATGACTTTGTAGATGCCGTTTGTTGTGAGAAAGACTCGGTCGACGATAATGACGATTCGGGTTGGGTATTCGAGTTTGAAGTCGGGTTCATGGAGGAAGAAGAGGTGGCATTATCGGTCGGTCGGAAGCCATCCGCCACCATCATAGCACTGAGATCGTAGTCATCGTCGGCACCACTACCAGTGGACAGCCTCAAGGAACGCGAGCGTCGGGTGGATGAGCGACGCGAGTTGCTAGAGTACTTCCCGTTGTTGGGATCCATGGCGTGGTGAAAAGGGAGGCCAGGGCTTCAAGCCAAAGACGCCGGCAAGGGCGTGCCCTGCAAGTCGTTGAAATTCGAGCGTTGAAGTCGACGTTGAAATCCAAAGGGGCGATGAACGGTCGGGACTCGAAGGGGAGCGGTCGGCAAGCCAATGGCAAAGGGAGTCGTTTTCGAATGAGAAAGCTTGATAAGGAGACAGTTTGAAGCGAGCGAATATTGAGTTCGAGCCGGAAAATTCGATGATTCGAGCCAGATCGATGATGGGATGAGCGAAAGTGATTGAGAGATTCGATTGATTGATGATGATGATGATGATGATTTGTTTGGTCGTGGTTGGGATGGATGGCTGGATCGATGGGGATTGTCAGGATGGACAGAATTGCAAAAAGCCAAGAAAGAGAAGCGGGTTTCGAAGAGGAGCGAGGGAGCGACTGAGTGGCTACCTTCTCTTCCACAACAGAATGGAAGGAGGGAGAGCAGACCAACAGGAGACAAGCAGGCGCCATACCAAGGAGGGTCCCAACTTTCCCAGCGGGCTTTAGTGGACCCAATGCCCCCTTCTAAGCCAGTCAGAGCTTGGCTGGAAAGGGGAAAGACGTCTAGGGAGTTGGGGCTAGACTAAAGATGGTCTAGAATTACCTGAGCTAGCAATTCAGCGTAGGAACCTAGGTTTTTTTGTTTTCCTTAACCAGAGAGTTGAGTTAACAGCTCAGGGCGTGAGAAAGCTTAATAGAGGCCTAAGAGACAAAGAGGCACGAGGAAAATACGGTTGTGCAACACTCTTCACATTCTTAATCCCATTAAACAGTCGAGATCTGCAAAAGATTAACCTTTTCATGTGCAATTGAACCCTCCGTGTTCCCCAACGTGTCCCCCATCTGCGAGTCAAAGGAAAAACCAAAATTCCCCTGGGGCTGGGTTGGCAGGAGACTGTACCTAGTGCCAGGTTTGGAACGGCGGACCTGGCTAGGGGCGAGTGAGCGCCCGGGATCATGCGATTGGTGGACCGAGGACCCTGTTTCGAGCAATAGCCAGTGAAGCAACTTGGAGCCGTTTCAGCCAGCAGCATTGGCCTTGGGGCTTTTGCTTTGGTGGATGGATCACTAATGGAGAGGTTTCATTCCTGCGTCATTGGTCATTAGGAACTTGGCTTCGCCAGACTCTATTTTTGACGGTTTCTCTCTCTACCTTATGCATAGTTGGTGTTGATATTGATGTTTGCGTGGGTGGAACCTCGTATTTGCAGTCATCCCGTCCCTTTTACACATTATGATGCAGAACATATAACTAACTAGTCTTCACTATTATTGTCTCTTCATCATTGGAAGTCTCGGCTACAGTTATTCTCAGTCATGTCATGGATACTGTCACTATCGGCTCTTCTCCCGCTTGGCAACCAAACCTGACTAGGGGTTGCGCAGCATCGGTAGCACACTCCGAGGCATTGGCCTTCCATTATCGGTTCCATTCGATTTGCACGCGCCAAGATCCTTGTGTGATTGGCAGTTTTTGTTTACGATCAAAATCAAACTGTCTGCGGTGATGGATTCAGGGTCTAGCATGAAGCATCCAGGGCAATCTGATCTTCAGAGGGGTAAATTAAAGATCAAAATGAACAGATTCCCCATCTTCTGTTCCACTGCATGTCTTGTCAGAACTCAAGCTCAAAGCGCTTCCTTGCTTCCATCACATTCCTCACTCACATCGTACCGCACGAAAATGGGCGATCCCGGCCGAACCGGCAGCGATTTCCTCTCCTGATTCCAGGTCTCAGCTTCTGTCATTCCCAGGCGGTCTCCGCTGATCTCACTGAGATGATCTAAGTATTTGCTCACTCAAGCGAAAACCCCATCTTCATAATAGATCGACATAATGTCCAAGTTTTTTCTTCCAACTCGTTTTCTAGAATATCATTTGTTGACGGATCCCGCACAGAATTGATGCTGGCTTGAGTGAGGGCTTTGTCGATGTTAATTTCCCAGTTTGTTCTGAATAGCATCCAGTGATCGGTTAATCGGCTCTCTCCCTGTATCCCTAGGCTTGCACGTGGTTTATCCCTCATCTCACCTGTGTTGGTTTGGTTGAACTTGTCTGTTCCTCAAGCTCATGTATGCTTCGGAAACGTGCAACACGACTTGGAGCATGCTCAACGGTGCACTTAGTCTCCAAGTATCCAACCAGAGTCTTCATCTCGAGTTTCTCAAGATGCAGACAAAGTTGGACGATTTCGATGTATGCGTTGTCACTGACAAGATGGTGTCAGACAGATGATTCTCATTGCTCTTCGTACACGCAGGTGAGATCTCTCTCTTATATCTGCCACATCGGTTAAAAATGAAGCGCTGTAAATGCTCGCCCTGTTTTTCTACCCGCTCTCATGGCATCTCTGGGGTACAGTGGTTTGGAACTGCCAACTAATGAATGAACCAACCATGGTACTGAACCCATCTCTCGGGTCGCCTGGTGTCTTAACCACAGGTTCAACATAATATCATTAGTAGACGAGTTGAGCACTCGCATAGTCCACAGATCACACGGTTGACAAAATGAATTCTTCAAAGACTTGATATGTGCGAATATGATGCTTGCTAGTAGATCGTCAGACTCATGTTCATGCTATGTTACCACAGTATCAAAGTACAGATCTCTGTTATCGGGTCATATCTGAACTGTTACCCTACAATCAAATGCTTACAGTTATCAACCTGCAAAGTCCTAGACTAGTCTATCAACGAAGCTCAAGAAGCATATACTGATGCAACTCTCGACCCTTCATCCCTGGATCGTCAGCCTTATAATTCATGTTTCGTTTCGTTTCTGCACTTCACATGCCCCTTCACTCCAAACAGCAACTCTAGCCTTTCAGAAGCGGCTGTTTTCAACCCCATCCCATTTTCTCACCTCACAACTGCATAAACCTCTTCCAATCCCATCATGTCACAGCACTCCCCCTCTCTCACCAACAGCCAACCAGCCAACCCTGTAACGGCGGCAGCTTGCAGCTACAATAGCCAATCGTAGCGGCTCAACATCACCGCTTGAAAACGACCCGCGTAGAGCAGACCACCGCACTGCAGCCTCGTTTAACTTGTTTTGTTCCAGACAAGAGGCAGTGAGAAAGAAAGGCAGCCACAACGAAGTGCATGCCGCTGCATGACGTCTAGGCGTCCGTTATCCACTGTCCTCGAGCGTTCGCATGGCTCCGCAGTCTGTTGTGCTTGGTTAGAGTGTCCTGATTTATGATAATCGTTCGTTCATGGATTATGCTGTCGAACGGGTCTTGTGTCAGTCAAGTTTCAAGGAACTTGAACGCTCGGCCAATTCTGCTCCATGGGCTGTGTCTGTTCGTGTTCCGTGGCCAATTGAGTTGATCAACCCGAGCTGTCAATCGCATAGTTCAACTTAATTTCTCATTATCTAGTTGATACTGATTAGCTCAACTCGACAACTACTGGCGAACCACTAAAATGTGCAATGTTCGCTTCACATTAAACTACTCGTCCACGAGATTTGCATCTTTACACCCTCATCTCTGTCCTAGATCATCCATCACCTTACCCCTCTCCAAAGCAGGGCGAACGTGGCGCACGATCGTCCAGCTTGCACAGCGTCCATAACCCCTTGGCTGCTCGCCCGAGAGCCTCAAGGAACGTCTTTCCCCTCCCGCCGTCAGCCAAAATCAATTGGCGGCCCGTCACTTGCAGCGTACCAGGTACAGTACAGTACTGCACATCACCTGGAGCGTCGTATCGTGTAAGCCCGCTCGCACAGAGGACGCTGCACGACGGACGGTCTTCACACCCACTCACTTGCTGACCCCAAATCCCCCTGTCGGTCTTTGCTTCTGCCGTTACCACAGCCTGTCCTGTTGTGCAATGTGCAACAACCATAGGAGACAATAGCCTCTTTTCTCGTCGCCCGCAGAATATGAGATGCCTTGACGAGGCAGCCGATCCCGACGATTGCTTTTGTGCAATATCCCAATTCCAAGTACGTAGACGTGCTGTCGTAGACCTCGCTTAGTCCGCGTGTTTAGTTCCCGTCTATATCATGTTCCCATGCCCGTCTCTCGTTTGCCTCGTCCTTTCTTCTTTAGTTCTTCTTGTCGATCTCTTCTCTCTTGAACAAGGAACCCCTTCTTACTATTACCTGACTACCACGCTTGGCCAGCATCACATTGCCTGCCTTCAGCACAACACCAGCCTCAGCTCCTTGCTTTGGTTCGTGAACTGCACACCATTAACACATCTTACCTTCACAAACTCATTGCCACCCGCCTCATTCTTCAAGTAACCATCCCCTCTAATAATTCACAATGTCACGTTCATCCGTCTACTCAGATGACAGCGGTTCATCAACATGGACAACTACTTATACCCGGATACCCAAGAAACAATCCAAGGGTCTTCGTTTTCTCTCTTGGGTAGCTGGAGCACCTCCTGGAGCTACAGCTGTCAAGAAGAGAACAAGAGACTACCGCGATGACCGTTCAGTCAGGTCTAGCGGCTCTACATTCTCCAACTGGGATCAGTCCGAGACACAACTCTACTGGGTTGTCCATCCCAATAGCTACTACTACAGTGGTAGTAGCAGAGATAGCAACAGCAGCAGTCGTAGTAAGGGGAGCAGAGGGAGTCGCAAAAACGGAGGAGGCTCCCGTAAGCACTTTGACGGGGCCGTTCCCCGACCGCCCATGGTTCAGCCGATGAACATGAACGGCCCCCCAC